>VKHI01000064.1:0-88874 GCA_015145745.1 Poterioochromonas sp. DS
ATTTAATCGTTATCGGTAGTTATCGGTAAAGAAAACCGTACAAATAAAAAGTCGGTTTTTTCTCTGTACTCGCTTGTGGTCAGTCACACTCCCCAAATTTGATCATTTAATCACTGCTTTGCTAGGTATCGCTGGATTCGACTTACAAGCATTCGCTCAGGAATGCTTCCGCCTCGAGCGCACCAGAATCGAGGAGGAAATGAAGGCTAAATGTAAGAATGAAATGAGCAGCAAAGAAGCTGTAGAGAGGCCATCAGTAAAGGATTTAAGCTCATCTCCCGAATCATCCAACACGTTTACTCAAACATTCAAACAAGATGCTTTGCCATCACAAAATGTTACAACAGAGCAAATTGTTGGAACTTCGGTTACTTACAATGGGAATCCAGTTAAAAATGTCAATGTTGCGTCAGGAAATATGTCCGCGACTTGCAATAATGGCACCGTCCCCAATAACGTTAGTGCCTTTTCAGGAAACATGAATGGTAATATGTATGGGAATGGAAATATGTATGGCAACTGTCCGATGGGAATGTACAATCCGTTCTGGTTTGGTATGAATCCGTTCATGCAACAATTCCCACAATCCAATCAACTTTCACAATCCAATCAAACAACTACGTTACAACCGGTGAAGCAAACCTTTATAAATTTCTCCGGCTTTGGGAATAATTAAAATACAAACTCGGTGTTTTTTAACACCACCAGTACACTCGGAAATCATTAAATGAATAAGTAAATTAAAGTACAGTTTAATCACTGCACAATGATATAAACGGTCTCGAAAATGTGGTAAGTTATATTATTTCATTCGTTTCAGTCTCTAAATACCATAAACTGTCTGAACAGGTCTTTGAGTATCAGTTTAATGAATCGGAGGATAAAGAAATGCAGTTGGAGATGGAAAGTGTGAAACAACAAAATACTGAATTGAAAATCGGAGTTGCAAGCTTTGTATGCAGAGCTCAAATCAGATAAATCCGAGAAGTTGGAAGGTTTGATGAGACAATATCAGGAGCTGCAGTCTGAGTATTAACGATTGCAACAAGATCATACTTAGTAATTTACATCAACAGTTTCTACATTCTTCTCGAGAAGAGATACGAAAGGTGAGCGAGAAGCCCTGCGAAATACGTGAGAAGATCTGGATAGGCGAAATTGCAGGACGAGTTGAATGAATGAATGAATGATTGAGTCGAGAAGGAACAAGAATACAAGAATAGCAATTTTATGAATCGGGATAACCAGGAGGAAGAAGTGTTCAAGAACCTGGAATTGAAAGTCGCAGGAATCACGGAAATGTTGAAAGAACTGATGGCCTTAAGCGCAATTGGAAAGCAAAACACTCAATTGGAGACAAACATCGAAGTAATCACTGTGGAGCATGAAACAGTTCCGCAGAAGGTAAGTAAATTGAGATTTTGCTCTCACGATGGTGTGATGTATTGGTCAGGGAGAACAAGGAAATGCAGTTGAAGACAACAAAATACTGAATTGAAATCGGAGTTGCAACTTAGTCTGATAGATATGCAGAGCTCGAATCGGATACGAGTCATTGAAGTTTGAAGGTTTGATGAAGCAATTATGAAGAAACTGCGCTCGCAGAAGGTAAGTAAACAATCAGTTATTGAAGTATTCATATACTAAGAAACTAAAAAGGAAAAAGATATTCTTTAAGGAGATTTAGAAGAAAGATTAGAAATTACAAGAACAAAACGTGTTTCCCAACATCACCATTACCTCGGCGAAGAACAAAGACATAAGTGAGAAAGACATTACTGTTTGTTAAAGGTAATTTTAAGTGAAACTATTTATGCGATCCTTTTTTCTTTCGCGTCCAGTTCTTGTGTTCCTTGTTTCTCGATCCACGGCGTCTGCCAACAGAAGGGACGTGCCAGTACAGATCGTCATCGTCGTTCGAATAAGGAGAAGGAATGGAATTGGCCGTACAAAGATTAGCACAAGGAGGAGCCTGCTGGACTTCTTCAACTTCGCGGAACAGTGGAGATTGCTGGAGTGGAGTAAAAGTTAAAGGATCGACGGAAAGCAATTCGTCCGCTAAACTGAGCGGCACATTGTTATCTTCCTCTGACCATAGACGTGGGAGCGATTGTTCCCCCTCTTCTGCTTTATCTTCTTCTTTTTCTTCTAGTTCCTTTTCGTCCTCTCCATCTGCAGTAAAAATAAAGAAAATTAAATAAGAAAATATAAATAAAATACAATAAAATAAAAAACAATTATTACCTCCTGCAATGAGGATCTCATTGTGTTCCTCAAATCGCTGCATAAAGACCTCGTCGATTTCTTGCTCATCTAAGGACCCAGGACCAATATGGCCATCAATATGGTTGGTTGTTTCTGCATTCAGGACGGCAGTGAGCACCTCGTCGTGTCTCTCAACCTGTTGAATGAGCACCTCTTCTATTTCGTGCTCAATCAATTGGAATTGTCGAATTTTTTCTATAATACAAACAAAGTATTAGAAATGAAGAAAAAGAAGAAAGAAAAGTATACGATTTTCTGCAGAACATAGTTGGCATCGTCTCCAACCTTCGAAAGGAATCTTATACTCCTTCCCTGCATCGCTGGTTTAACTGAAGCGCCTTTCTTAAATAAGCAATCGTAAACGGCAAACCGACCTTATTTTTGTACGGCCTTACCGATAAGAACTATTTCGATGAAATATCTGCGTTTTCTGTGCGATGATTCATCATATCATCTTCTTTAAAGTAGTATCTAGTGTTTTTCAACACTACAATCTTGGCGTCGGAAAGAAATCTTGTTTTGACCAGACCTTTTGACAATTATTGGTATTATGTGTTATGGGATGAGTTGACAAAAAGTTGACAAAGTTTGGCAAAAGTAATATAAGAACACTTTCGCATCAATTTGATGATATGTCTTGCGTTTTCTGTGCGATGATTCATCAGATCATCTTTTCTAAAGGAGTATCTAGTGTTTTTCAACACTACAATCTTGGAGTCGGAAAGAAATCTTCGCTATTGTTGACCTATTTTGGTGATGTCGTCCACCTTATCAATGCGTCTTATCCAATTATTCCCATCAAAGTACCTCCGATTGGTGATTGTGGTGTAAGCAATCCTAAACGGTAAACCGACCTTTTTTTTGTACGGCCTTACCGATAAGAACATCTTTCATATATTTTGATGAAATATCTGCGTTTTCTATGCGATGATTCATCAGATCATCTTTTCTAAAGGAGTATCTAGTGTTTTTCAACACTACAATCTTGGAGTCGGAAAGAAATCTTCGCTATTGTTGACCTATTTTGGTGATGTCGTCCACCTTATCAATGCGTCTTATCCAATTATTCCCATCAAAGTACCTCCGATTGGTGATTGTGGTGTAAGCAATCCTAAACGGTAAACCGACCTTTTTTTTGTACGGCCTTACCGATAAGAACATCTTTCATATATTTTGATGAAATATCTGCGTTTTCTATGCGATGATTCATCAGATCATCTTTTCTAAAGGAGTATCTAGTGTTTTTCAACACTACAATCTTGGAGTCGGAAAGAAATCTTCGCTATTGTTGACCTATTTTGGTGATGTCGTCCACCTTATCAATGCGTCTTATCCAATTATTCCCATCAAAGTACCTCCGATTGGTGATTGTGGTGTAAGCAATCCTAAACGGTAAACCGACCTTTTTTTTGTACGGCCTTACCGATAAGAACATCTTTCATATATTTTGATGAAATATCTGCGTTTTCTATGCGATGATTCATCAGATCATCTTTTCTAAAGGAGTATCTAGTGTTTTTCAACACTACAATCTTGGAGTCGGAAAGAAATCTTCGCTCACCAAAAAGACTCCAACTGCGCCCGCATTTATAGCAACGAACATGACCTGGTCTATCTGCTCGCTCCCGCCTCTCCTCGGCGCAACCCGTGCAAATCTTTGATGCTACCATGTTGTGCTCTTCCAGGTAGTCCAGCGTAGCCTCTGGATCGGGGCAAAGCAGTGTTATTTCGGTTATAGAAGGCAATTCAGGCATGTGGTGTTTGTTAATTTAAAATTTAAAAAAGACTGTATTTTATGCTGTGTTGCCACCCGTATTTTGCGAGGCAGCCGAATCGCTTAGTGTAATAACCATCATTTGTTCCTTGCGTTTTTAAATATTCAAAATATCACTGGTTTTATTGATATTACCGGGATAAGGACTTGAATTGAAGTTGCTTGAATCCTCTTGATTTGCAAAAATATACATGTTTGACGAATACGCTAAAATTAACTGAGCATTATTTAGTCAAGCAAGCAAAAGCTGCGAAGGGAGTAGTGCTTTTTTCATATGCACCGTGCTTTCTAAGAGTTTCATCCCCACTTTACTTGCGCACAACCCAAAGGAAAGAGAATGAACTTCGAGCGCAGTCCGAAATGCAAATATTACGAAGAACTACTCGAACAAAGACGATTTCCCGCTTTACCTCATAAAAGGTTTCAGGCTGACCTTTTTGATTTTAAAGATATTGAGAAAGAGGGCTTTGATGTTCCCTTCGTTGTCGAAGGAAATCATTCTAACTTTGGGCTGGAAGTTCCCCCTGCTTCGTGGACCTTGAAGGAAATCGCCTCGATAATTGGAACTGAAACCCCTGTAAGGATCATCGAAGTTGGGACTCAGTCGGAACTTTGTGGATTTTCAATCGCACAGTATGCTGATTACCTTTCAACAAATAGGTCAAGCACGAAAAATTATCCAAATTCACGTATCCTTAACATGATCTCTCTCGAGGTTTCGAATACCAAATTAACCGATATGATCTGTGCCCCCAAATTTGTGGATTTAATAGATTGGGTGTCCCTTCTTTGGCCACTTGACAGAATTGCACGGAATGACTATCCTAGAGTTCAGAAATATTGTCTAGCAGGTATGGCGGGAGCTTACACAGATTTCCACATTGATTTTGGAGGTACAAGTGTTTGGTACCACATTCTTTGGGGACGAAAGCGATTTTTCCTCATTCCTCCAACAAATGGAAACTTAGATGTATATGAACAGTGGACCTGTTCCCGCTCGCAATCAAAATCTTTCCTTGCTGACAAACTACCAAATCAATGCTTTGTATTGGATCTATGTCCAAATGAGACTTTGATCATCCCGAGTGGTTGGATTCATGCTGTCTATACCCCTGAAGACTCATTGGTTTTCGGTGGAAACTTTCTTTGTACGTTCTCCATACTACGTCAAATTCAATCGTATGAAGTGGAATCAAGAAGCAGAATTGATGATATATTCCTATTTCCCTACTTTAAGCAAATTAACCTTTGCTTCCTAATTAATTTCTATGAGAAGTTTATAAGATGTGAAGACGCGCAGACCCGACCTCAGTACAGCACACTTATTCAGTTACCAGTTCTTTTGAAAGAAATAGAAAATTGGATTGGTGAGAAGAAGGTTCATACTGATTTCGAAATATTTATCAGTGGAAAGCCATATGAAATAGAGACGATGTTGGAGGAACTATGGACATATTTAGGAAATGTTGAGGAAATTACAGGATCGATTGCGTTAGGCGATTTCAGAGAGGCAGATTCTATTCGAATATGGGAAATTGTGATAATTGATAAAATTTCGTCGCATGACTACAAGGCTCTAACAAAAACTTCTGTGGAGGAGGATATTAACAACAGTGGTGATGCCCGCTGTAAAGATGAGGATTTTGCTGATTGGAGTGAATCTGATGATCATACCGAAACAGAACTGAAGAAGCGCAAAGATACCCAACTAGTAAGTGATCATAGTCGTTCGAAACGACAAAAGAAGTCGAGCGTGAAATCCAGGGAATCTTTGTGGAATCTCTGCAACAAATCAAAGCGGAAATGAATCACCATCTTTTTCTGTCAGCATGCTGACTCTTTCCTTCGTATCCTCCGCCAAGATCCTGAAGAATGCTGAATATCGTCACTTCCAGTTGCGAAAGAAAACTTACCTCGTCGATTTCCTCCTCAATTTCATCCTCAATATCACCTTTCGATTCTCCATGATGCGTCGACTCGTTTCGGCTGGGTCGCTCATTCATTCGCTCTCTCTCGACTTGTTTTATTCCCATCTTCTGCTCTAAATCCCGAATTAACTTGTCGTCCAGGTAAGTCTGGACTGAGTTAAATCTCTCCTGCAACTCCTGTAAATAATGGTACGCCTCTGGGAAATTGCCTTTTTGGTGAAATGTTTCAATAAGTAATGCCAAGCAATCGCCTAGTCTTATCGCTTCCTCAACCAAAGGATCTTGTAACAGCGCTTCGCAAATGGTCACTGTGAGATTTGGGTTATTTTTAGCGAATTTTGCCTCAATAAATTTTTCAATAATTAAGATTCTCTTTTCCAAGCTTTTCAACATGTCTATTGCCGTTCTTGAATTATCTTTTGAGAGACATTTGATCGCTTCGTTTAAAGCACCCAGCGCTTTCTCGTAATCACGATACTCGTCGATCTCAACTTGCGCACAACCCTCGTAAAATCCTGCAAGTTGAACGAATGCTTTTGCTCTCGTGTAGAACGTGATAATTGCTTTCATAATTTCGACATTTTCCCTCCAATCCATTTGTTGCAAGTAGTTCGCTGCCAACGTATAAATTTCATTATTTCGAGAAATGTTTGCAAACTGAATAACAGCTTTTGTGTCCCCTCCTCTCACCAAGCATTTAATTGCTCTGACTCGATCTCCAGCTTGAGTATACTTTTTAGAGGCTAAAGTAAATGCTCCCTGCTTTTTCAATGCTTTAGCGAGGGACTTCAAGATATCTTTTCGCTCAACGCTGTCCAAGTCTTCCGGAGGGGTCAAAGATTCCACCATTTCCTCAGTCAATGAAACACGTTGAATAGTGCACATCTCAATCGCAGCCAAGTACCTCTTCGCCATCACATATAATTCGATTGCTTTATTATACTGTTGATGTTGGACAAGGAAGTCAGCACAACGAGCAAGCGTTTGAGGAGATGATTCAACGCCCAAGTCTTGAGCGATTGCATTTAATAAATCGAATGCAACAGCTGCATGTGGATGCTTCGGGTCTTCCCCAATACGGAAACATAGCTCTAAAGCACGTGGAATATCTCCCCCTTTGTGGTAAAGCTGGATAGCCTTGTCGAATTCAGACTTGGCTTCGAAATGCTGCGCGCATTCAATCATTAACGCTTGGGTAGATTTCACAGCAAACCGCATCAACTCTGAATCCAAATTGTAGGCTCTCGCCAGTCGAATAGAATGATTATAGCAGCCAGAGAGTGCATAAAAGCGAATGGCTTCTTGAAATTCGCCTTGGTTCTCCATTTGACGTGCGAAATGATAAGCCGAGGCGCGATCGTTTGATTCAGTAATTATATCCACTGCTTTCTGGAAGTCTCCCTGGAAACAATATATTCGAACTAAACTTAAATAATCTTTGGCTTTAGCGTAATATCTTTTTGCTTTATCCAAACGATCTATGCTTTCAAGGTACGACGCCCACCATTTCGACAAAGATGAATCATCGCTGTGCATAACATATTCGTTCAATTCCTCAATTCTTCCAAGTTGAAATAACAATCGGGGAACTTCCGTTCTTGCTGTATCCGCCACTTGAAAGTGCTCAATTGCTTCGTCGATTTTAGACAGATTTTCCAGATATTTCGCGTACTGGAAATGTGTCGTTTTCAAATGAATTCGATCATTTGATTCCGCGACTTCTATTGCTTTCCCCCATAATCCAGCGGCTTGGTATAATTGATTTAAGAGGTCATGTCTATTGGCCTCTTTGAACATTCTAGCAGCATCGTCCAGCAAACCTAATTGAATTGCCAAAACACCGATGCTTACTTCCAGGTTATTTTCTCGTTTTGATTCACGCACAGCAGCGGCTCCTCTAGCATGACCCATATTTCCCAGACAGACCTCAGCCACATCCAACCTCTTCGTTTTCACGCACATTTGTGCCATATTCTCCCAAATCATGGGACTGTCAATTTCCTTCACAACTCGATATGCTTCATCGAGCTTCCCAAGGGTAAGAAAAAAGCTAAAATCTAATAAGGAACTCTTCACATTATCCGTAACACGGTCAATCCCAATGAAATCCCGCATTTTACGTGTAAACACAACTTCAGACAAACTTGATTCATCAAACGCAGCGCCAATGGAGAAACTTTTCTTATAAAAAATATTCGGAGCACTGAGACCTATCAAAGTGCTATCCACGGTATCCTGGGCGGCGGAATCTTGCATTAAAATACCATGCTCAGAAGTCACGAAGAAAGTGAAGATTTCAATCGCATCTTTGTCGGATACGGTGGAACTTGATTCCACAGTCTCAGAATTCGGCTCCTCAACTTTTTTTTGCATATGCTCAGTTTCTCTGAATTTAATGGACTCACAAATCAGTAGACGATCATCAAACTCATCCCAAATCAGGTTCTTGGGATATCGTTTGAAGTCAGCGAAATCGAAGTGAGTTATCGAACCCTTCGTGCGATCAAATACAAACAATCGGGAGTCAGGGAAATATAAATTCTGGTTGGCAACCTTGTCACAGAGCACACCGATAATTGTTCCGCTCGAATTTATCTTCACGCTCTTCAAAATAAGCGTATCGACAGATTCTATAGTCTCCTTGGACTTGTATTCGTTGAATACTCCATTACCACTGAGTTGTCTCGGCTTTGTTGGTGTGTGGACGTCATAAACTTTAATGTAACCTTTCGAAGTTGCAACAGCGAGGAATTTTCCGTGCAAATCAAGTTGAACAGGATTTCCCTCAGATTCGCTAAACGAAATTATCCCCTTCTGAGTTCCCGTAAAATTAAGGATTTTGACAGAGTTTCCTTCTGTCAAAAAAATCGCTTCGTCAATAATTGTACTTGAGTCAGCAATAACCATAGATGTACCCGAGGTTTTAATTTGCTCTAAAGATTCATATTTTTGGTTGGATGAATCCATTCTATAAACCTTGCCGACCTTCCCACTCCAAACAAGAAAACATGTCGGTGCAACCGAAAGACCTCGAACTTGGATACCTGTATTGATTGATTTCGTTTCACTTCCGTTGCCGTTTAAAACAAGAAGTTCGTTTATCGTTCGCTGAATCACAGCAAGTCCACCACAGACTCCATGATTCATTGCGGTCTCTGAAAGAATAATGGTATCATCCTCGGTGACAACGGCAATGCAACCTCTTCCATACCACCACTGCATTTGCATGATCGAGGAACCTAACGATAAGCGATAGATCAACTGTTGGAAGGGTGAGTAATAGAAGAGTTTATTTGAAACATGCTGTTACCTCCCAGTCTTGTGCAGAAGTAGGAGAACAATTTGTACTTTGCAAATCTCTGATCGGGCCAACATATTTCCAGATGGCAACAATTCCTGCTAACGTGCCAATAGCCAAATAACGATCGGCTGGACTGAATGCGACAACTGAAATCCTGTCATTTCGATCAACGAAGCCTCCTAGCGCATTTGTCAAAGAAATATTATAATTTTCATCCGTTGCTAGATCAAAAAATCGTATAACTCTTTCCTCAGTCGACGCCACAAAAATACCAGGAACAGTCCACGTCGCAGACTTTATCCCTTTTTCAACAATATCACTTGAAACACTCAGTTTGACTTGCATGGCGCGAGTTAATTTTCCCTCTTCGCTGAGATAATACTGTGTCAAGAGAAGACTACGCGTAATGATCACCAGCCTTGATTTTTGTGGGAAGAACAACATCACATCAATTGCGGAGGATAGTTGATGCACATCAGTACAATGTCCAACATCATCAGCATAAATAATTGCACCTTTATCAGTACCAACAAAAAAAGGAGGAGAAAAGTTTGAAAGCTTTGGATCAATCTTCCCCTTTGCAGAAACTTCTGCCAGTCTCGGAGAAAAAGGACAGAAGGCTAAACTGGTTATCTCCCCTTTCTTTCTATACTGACGGATCATCGATAATGTTCCTCTCGAATCACATGCCCAAACTATAATCAAACCTTTCTGAGCCAAAAATAAGCAATAGACTAGAAACGGGAGAGAAAACTCACCTTATCACCACTAACAAGTCTCTTTCCACTTGGATTCCATCGTAAGAGTGAAATAGGAGAACCATGTTGACTTGAAGATGCAAATATGATGGATGGCTTAATCTTCAAATCAGACGCAATAATCATAACGGTTCCTTGTAGAAAGTTAGAATTAGCAGAAGCCTCTTTCGTCGATAGAGAGTTTACCATCAGTCCAACCAACAGCAAGAAGCTTATCTCGAGGATGCCAATCAAAGTGCGAGGCTTCAAATTCACTTTCGATGTCAGAAGACGGACTTAATATCTCACCCTAATGGGAAAATGAGTTGAGAAAGCAGTTAAAGGAAACCCCACCTCTGAATTTACTATCACAACTTTGTTGGTTTCTCTGTCATTTTCATCAATGCTATACGTTGATAGAGCTAACAATGCGTTCGTATTACTCCATGCTAAATGATTAACTGCTGTGTCTCCAACAATTTGACAGTTTGTATGAACAAAAATCGACATGATTTTCAAAAAGATGCAATTGAATTGCTTTCGGCCGTTTCGAAAAAACACCGGAATTTCTCTGCCGGCATCAGGTAAGAGCATTTCTTGTTGTTTTATTTGTTCTCCCAAATGGATTTAGCCAAGGTTGGAGGGGATCAATGGAGAGATTATTCCAAAGCCCCTAACAACTCCACCACTGCCCAAACTCGTAACAATGCAAAGATATTTCAAGAGGAAGCTAAAATGATCAACCAAACCCACACGATAGCAAACGCACTTTGTCAGATGCGATCGAAGAAAGAAAGAAAATTTTTGAAAGATGTCACCAAGAGCGATTAGATTATGATATACATTTTGTACATAATATTTCTTAGAAGAAAAAAAAGAAATCTAATTAAACCAATAAAACTCCATTCACACATCCATCTAATTCTGGATTGTTTGTAACTTGGGCGTACTTACCCCAAACAACTTTTCCGTTTTGTGTAACAAGGCCCAATTCGCTAACATTAACTTCAATGATCGTTCCTTTGGTGATTACTCCAAGATTGGTGTAAAGACTGGAGGAGGGATTCTTCTTTATCCCCAAAATATCTAAGCAGAACGTAGTCTTCAGCTCTGGATGTGTAACGTGAGCCTTTTTGACACGGAGACCGGTCGGACGAATAAATCTTTCAAATTTCGGAGCTTTGCGGGTGAAACCTTCACCAACGAAGGTCATTTTGGTAATCATTCTTTTCCAATTTTTATTCTTCCTCTTTCCACTGGCCATTTGACGGAACATCTCATCATCAGCAATAGGTTTAACCTTGGGGATCGGGACTGTCCATTTTCCTGCCTTTTCCTTTCTTTTTTGCTTCACTGTGTTCGAGAGAATTTTCGATCGAGTAACATTCTCTCTGTCAAGTAAATAAGCCGGGACTGCGCCTGTCATACAATATCAATTGATCAAACGGTAATCAAAAGCTGAAAATACCTGCAGATGCTTCTTTATCAGAGTTTTGCTTCACTGAATTCTCCTGATGTTGTGCAATAGTTTTTCGTAAAGTCGCCTTTTCTTTAAATCTTTTTTGGTTGAAAAGCTTAGCACGCAAGCCGTGTGCCTTTTGTGCAAATTCAGAAGTCTTGTGGGCTCGTCTTGCTTCTCTTTTTCTCTCTCTCTCCAGAGAGTCCATTCGTACGCCGAAGCGTTTACGATGTCGCTCCATATGCTCATGTTGTGGCTTGGGTAAAAATTAGACCAACTGATGAGGCAAGACTTAGGACTATTTACCATTTTTGTTTCGTTCTGATCTTCGAAGTTAAAGAATTATTAAAGGGTTCAGTGATTTGATTGGTTTCTGCTGTTCTCTCCTATTAATTCGTTTCAAAACGATTGAAAAACGATCGAATGGCAGTTGTTTGCCAATGAATAAATGATCAATTCATCCTTAGAGAATCTATTGCTTCTTGATGGAAATGTCACTCCTCAAGAAATCAGTGATTTCGATCACATGAGAAGGCTGAAGAGGGAAAGTTTATATTTATCCAAAAAGCCGTTTGAGACCATAACTAAATTCTGTGAAGGCTTCTTCTTCCTTCTTCTTCAATGTGTTCATATCCTGTTTCGCCATGCTTGGATGATATTCTCACTGTTTCTATTCATAGCCATAACTCTTCTCCTTTACAACATTCCTGGTCCATGGCAAAGTTTCATCGAAAGAGCCTTTTTTGTGATATCTTATTTGGTTTGGTGGGTAGGTCTGGGGATTCTTTCCTCTATAGGTCTTGGTTCTGGTCTGCAATCTGGTGTATTATTTTTGTTTCCTCATATTTTGCGTGTATCTTTAGCTGCTGATACATGTCAAACTTTAGATTTCGAATCCGCCTCGGATATATGGTTCAATAAGTCGGAAGAACTTTTCCGCTGTCCGGAGCTGCTAGTAACTTCAACTCCTGTAACCTTTTGGGGAATTTGGAGAAAGATTATTCTGGTTTGTTTCTTGCAAAGTGCAGGGACTGCGATCGGAGAAATTCCTCCATATTGGATGACAAAATCTGCGAGAGAGGCTTCTCTGCTTTCTCAGCATCCAGTGGAAGATGAGATTCCTGAAGAACTTGAGGCTAACTCCAGCTATGCTATAGTTAACAAGGGGAAGATCTTTATGGTTTGGCTTTTGCAAGAATACGGCTTCTACGGTGTCCTATTTATGGCTTCGTACCCTAATATAGCATTCGACCTTTGTGGTATCTGTTGTGGTCATTTTTTGATGCCGTTTTGGAGGTTCTTTTTGGCAACTTTGATCGGTAAGAAAATATATATGCGAATATTTAAATTTGATCTTTTTATCATCTTAGGTAAAGCCATAATTCGAAATGCTTATCAGTCCATATTGTATGTAATGTTTTGCAGGTTAGTGTTTTCCAATTTACCTTTCTCTAATTTATCCCCCTTCGAAGAGAACAACATTTGGAAAGATTGATATTGACCGTGCAACGGTTTGTTCCCGATCAAGTGCTGTTAGATGAGACCATTCACAAAGTTATACATACCATGAAAGAAAGCTTCCGATCGCAAGGATTAGATAGCAAGAAAGATGTTGAAAGTGAAGTTTTCTTTTTTTGGTGGCGGATGATTATGACATTTCTTCTTACCTCATTTTTTATGTCATGTGTGTCGCATTTCGCTCAATATTATCAACTACTGATTGA
This sequence comes from Poterioochromonas sp. DS, assembly GCA_015145745.1. Classification (NCBI taxonomy): domain Eukaryota; class Synurophyceae; order Ochromonadales; family Ochromonadaceae; genus Poterioochromonas; species Poterioochromonas sp. DS. The sequence goes on from VKHI01000064.1 coordinate 13,189, forward strand.
TAGAAGAGATTCTGAACTTCTCCGAAAGAGGCTCCATCAACAAGTTCGAGTGGAACTAACTTCACCTAACTCTGGACGTTTAAAGTTGCCCCCTCCGACGCCCGTTAAAGAGGCTGTCAAGAGAAAAGAAGTTTTGAGGTAAATTTTGAATGAAAGTAAATCTCATTAGATTAGAAAAGTTAAGTTTTGAGATGTATTATCTTTTCTCGCCATAGCGTTATTATAGGTTGTTAGCTGTAAAATAGGAAAAATCAACAAATTCGTTTTCCGCAAGATTTCCTCATAATTTGCCGGATTTCTCAAGTGCGTTGCTATTGCAACATCTGTTCGTAGCCTTTAGTCATGAAATTTCTAGCTGTCCTTTGTTTATTTCTGCTGAATCTCCCAAGTTTCGTCCGTGCTCAAGACTATGGTCAATATGCTCGAGGAGCAGGCGCCATTCGACGAAGAAATAATCGGTAAGGGTATTCAGCGCTACAAATGATGATTGTTAAACTGTTGTAGGGCTCCAGTTCTTGCAGTTGCGGTAGGAGGCTTCTTTGGAGGAGCTTTAGTAGGGACCTTTTTTACATCTTTGAATTTGAGGAAGAAGCATAACAAGGAATTGAAATTCAAGATGGAAGAATTGGAAAAGGTGAAAGATTACTATGATTTACGAGATAAACAATGGCAACAAGAGTATTCCAAACTCTACAAAAGCTATGAAAAATTAGAACGAGAAACGCTAGAAAGAGATTACGAGGAGTTCAAAGCGCCTGATTCGGATAACGATGATATGATTTCGAGATCCGAGTTCAATACTTACGTGAAAAAATATCTTTCTTCTTTTCCAGAACTTTCCGAAAAGGACTTTCCGAAATTCGATGATTTTGACCTAGATGGAGATGGAATGGTTTCATTTGATGAATGGCAAAAGTTTCTCTACCAACAAAAGCAGCAAGAAGCAAAGCGAGCAAAAGGCGAGAAGTCAAACAATAATCAGGATCTTTACGCGGAACTGCTCAATGCACTTTATGAACAATCCACTCAAGCTGATAACTTCAATGGTTTACAGAAGAACTTATCAAACAATAAAAAGCAAAACTCTGGGAAAAGATAATTGATGGGAATGTAGTCTGTAAATAAAAAGAGGTCCTTAGGGTTGATTGTTTTTAAAGGTGGAGATAAAATCGTTGAACTCCTGTTCTGTGATTGTCTTCATTCGATTTAACTGGTTTATTGACCCTATCGTGAACGTAGTTTCATCACTGCTAGTTATGGCCAACTTTCCTTCTTCTCTCCTAAACTCCGACAACGAAATAAGTCGACTGGTTCGAGGAAGACTCCTTGCTAACTTCTGGGATCTAATAGGACGTTGCAAATTTATAAGTAAATTAAACTCATACATCCAGCCTGTCGTCGAAATTACGAAAAAAATCACCGTGTTGCGGAGGGTGAAAATACTGAGCACTCCTCCTGCTGCAAGAGATGAATCTGGCAGAAAGGAAGAAAGTGACCAAGATATGACAGGAAATTCATGTTTCAAACAATACAATTCAACTTTTCCATCGCTCCGACCAGTTATAAAGAGAGAACATCTAAAACCATCACAAATGAAGGAGGCAATGGCACTAATTTCACTAAACCATTTCTTTGATTCTGTAGAATTTTGGTTGTCAAAAGGTAAGTATCGAGCAGGTTGTAATACTTGTCCGGATCGAGAAATTCGGAATACCTCTTGCCCACAAACATAGAGAACCGCAGATGGATCATCAGCGGAACAGTGAACGACGGAATTGGCGCCATGGAACATTTTTAGCTTTCTACTAAGGCACCTGGCCATTTCTTGTGTTAGATCAATTTTCTTCGTTTTGATTAATGCTACTCGGGAACCTCGACGTAAATGTAGAGAGAGGTCAGATTCAGAGTCGCGATTAACTTCAGAAGTAATCCAGAACAACAAAATTCCATCTTCATCCAACGACACAAACTGCGCGAGGGAAGTCCCATTTGGAGTCGACGCAGTAGAATCTAGACAATCCACTTGAGAAACGCCTGAATTATGAATATCTTGATCCAAGCTCTCTTCTCCGTATCGAATCGTGGTACAGAAAGAAGGCTTACGAATTCCATTGACGAGTTTCAAATCCACCGAATCTCTACAGAGATGTTTAGTTCATGTGAGCAAAAGAAACTAATTCGTACTTGTCTTTATGGAGAGAGTTTGATTCTCTCAAATCCCAAAGAGCAACAGTTCCGTCTTCTGCACCAGTGAAAATGTAAAAGCTTTGCGCATTTGAAAAGCAGGATGAGATAGGTTGGCTTGCGAGCTCTAAAACGAAAAAGGGCCCGTTCGCATCATTCACTTGCCAGACACATACTAAACCCTACAAGCAACATTACACACGCTCACTGTTCAAAAAATTGAAAATACCTTGTTAGGCTTGAGATCATGATCTGCGGAAGAGTCAGTGGGATACGGATGTACTGTAAGTAAGATCGAGGGGTTGAGTAGCGAGAATTTCACTTGGACTGATTTCCGATCGCGAATAAGTTCTATACTTCCCGTTCGACTTTCTTTTCCAAGTTGCGTCCAATCTTTCCCAATTATTTCTTCTGAATCTGCTCCTTTCGAATTTGACGATTTTCTACTGCCGAGAAGAGAATCTATAATACCCGAGCTTTGGTCTAAAAAGGCAGAAAAATTTGATAATCCAAAAACTCTCTCATTGTCAATCAAACTCGTCTGTCGAAAGTAATCATCAGAGACGGAGTGCTCGTTTCTCTTCTTTTTTTCTATCGAACTCAGCTTCCTATAAAATAGAGTGTCATCACCATAGCAAAATTGAATTTCCTTCGAATCAAAATATATATCATCTGTGGCAACATCTATATCTCGATATTCTACGTCATGAGGAACTCCTATTTGGCGAACATTGGCTTGGCTACTGCGAATCTCGCTTAAGTAGAAATCGTAAGCAGGGGTTTGAGGAAGATTCAAAATCGTAAACTTTTCTACTTGTAAATTCAAAATCCCACTATTAAGCACACGTTGTATTCGAACTGTTCGAGGATCCGCAATAGATCTCGCCAATGAATGACTGAAACTATCCGTCGCTTTAGGTGTGAAATACTCCTGACCAAACCTGCCTGCCTTCGAATCTCTTGACTCTTTATAACTTGCCTCTCTTGACTTCGTCTCTTTTGAAGGTTCTATCGTGCTTTTAGCAGGTGCTATATTCTTTGGTTCAGGTTCCTCTTCAAACTCTTCGAATTCTTCTTCATAGGCGTCATTGTATTCATCTTCATCTTGCTCCTCCGACTTATAAAGATGATCAACTTTTTCAGATTGAGACTTTCTCATCGTGTCTGTCCAGGCAGACAATTGTGCCATACTTGAACTCCCTCGCATTTCTCACAAAAAAAATTATTTGAAAACGTTTCCTGTCCGGAATGCCGGTTGTTTTACTGCGGCAAGGTTCCAACACAAACAAACAAACATCAATCAAAACAATCCATCTTTAAATCAATTATCTTTAAATCAATTGAAAATGACCACTGTAGTTGAGGAAATAGAGAAAAATCAAAATGATGAAGCTGGAAGCATTGAGGATCCAGTTGAGGATCTTACTCGTTTAACTCCGATTCAAAACAAGTTAGTCGACTTTTTATCGCTCACTGCAGTGTTCCCTCACCAATATTTCTAGGTACACATTTTGGTTTCGATCAGATCTTGAAAAGAACAAAACTCAACCATTCAATTACAAAGACAGTATAAAGAGAATTGCAAGCTTTCACTCGGTAAGATAACTACTAATTGATATGGCTTATTTATGACCCTAACCCTAACAGGTCGAACGATTTTGGCAAATTTACGATCACTTGAAGCGACCTCATGACTTTAAAACGACAGAGTTTCATCTGTTTAAAGAGGGAATCAATCCTTTCTGGGAAGATCCGCTCAACAAACTTGGTGGAAAATGGACGATACGTCTGAAAAAAGGAATTTCAGCACGTTACTGGGAGGATATTCTTCTTGCCATCATCGGTGAACAATTTGATGTTGGTTCGGAGATTTGTGGCGCGGTTTTAAGCGTGCGAATCACTGAAGACATCATTAGTATTTGGAATAAAACTGCTGACAACACTGAAGCCGTGAACAAAATCAGGTACTGAATCAAACGATTTTACTCATTAATTTTTACTTTGATAAATCTTAGAGAACAAATTCGGAGGATTGTTCGCCTACCAAATGTTATCCCCATAGAGTACAAAAGACATCAAGATAGTCTAGAAGACAGATCATCCTACAGAAATCCCAACATGGTTTGGCGTGCCCCTTCCAAATCCAATCCTCACGAAAAAGAGAATGGTGCGAACCGAGGTGACCGCTCTTTTAACAATTATCGATCGGATGGGAAATTCCACAATTCGCACGATCAGCAGTCGTATAACAAGACTTGGAAATCAAATCGTTGGAACGAAACAAATGACTCAACCACACAAGGGCAGCAACAATCTCGTCAAGGAAAAGACAAGGAGGATTATGGATGGAGGAAAGTTGGTGCGTCAGGAAAAGCTGAATCGTCTGCTTATACGAATCGAACCACCAGATCTGGGTCACAAAGCGAGCCATCTAGTAATGAGAATCAAACAACCTCCAATCCACGTGGGCCCAGCGGTGATGGTTGGACAAAAGTCAAGAATCCATTTGCAAAGAATGAATCTTAACACTTCTTAACTAATCAACTCTAAATTGTTCGAACATTTTCACTGAAGGAAGTTGACTACTTTCCTGGTTGCTCTGTTGTTGTTCAGCTTTCCTCTGCTGTTGCAATTCGTCATGCGTTCTCCCAAACAAACGTTCTCGGTAATATAAAAGCCAGTTAACCATCTGGGAAGTAAGTTAGAAACTTTAGAAACATTTAACATTCGGTAGCAAAATTGTTACCTGCGCACGACGGGTTTTATTTGGAGTTAATTCTGATATCTTATAGAGTCGAAATCCTTCTGAGACAAGTGATCGCACTCCTCCTTTAAAATCAGGATGAATTGATCGCATTAAAGCTACTGAAGCATCTCGGACAGGCTTGTCAACTGCAGGATCATATATTCGCTTCACTCCAATCAAATCAGGTGGATGCGGGAAACGGGCTTTCCAGTTTGGAAATACATCAGAATTATCATAAGTACCAGTTTGAGGATTAAAACGGTAGCCCAAGCATTTCCAGCATAGTTGGTTGCATTGTTGATCTGTTGCCTCTAAGTTTACGATCTTCACCAAATTACTATTAGAAAGTTCAGCAGATAAAACTGGTTGGTTCAGATCAACGAGAAACGAACTAAGCTGTCCCTCGTTCTCCTTCGAACCAGTATTTGGGCTGGCACAGATCGAATTCCAGACACACAACTTTCGATGAAAAGGAGCCTGATAGAAACTCCTTCCAAAGTCAAGACCACAGAGGAATGTCAAGAAAAGAAGCAATCGAGCAGTCATCTCGAGACAGTAGACAGTATAGTAGGAGACGAGTTAGTTGTCTTTGGATTGTTGAGGTTTTGTTCGAATTGAAGAGGCTTTCACTTCGGTATCTTATCGGTTGCCTTTAGTGAAGTGAATGACATACGAAGGCAGGAGACAAGAGACAAAGCTCGGATCTACATCAACTATCAGCAAACAATGCAAATGACAACAAATATCATGATGCCGATTACATTAATCTTCATTGTTCTGTGCTTCCTTGTTGTGACTAACTCCTACATTACCAAAAATGATAGAGTCTTGTCAAAGATTCAACTGAAGAGTCACGCATATGAGAAGATGTTAGAAGTATCAACAATGTCCAAGAAACCCGTAACTTCACAGGGAAAGCTCATCACTGAAATAGACTCAACAGATCACGTAGTTGCTCAGTTTCCTTTTTCAGATGAAATCTATGAGCATTTAAAGACAATAATCTCAAAATTAACCGCAAAAATAAAGCATGACATCTCACTCAGTCCACAAGAGCTCTTATCACTGAAAAATTCTATTGATTCAGTTATTTCTGATGCTCATCGTTCTATTCGAGCCAAAGACACAGTTTCCTCCATCGAGAGAAGTGATGATCAGTTAGATTCACAGGATCGCTTCAGCAGTATGTCAGGCCTACGTACAACATGGAATCTCCCTGGAATGGAAAATATGACAACTGAGCAGTATTATAAGGCTTTGAACGACAGAAATCTGAGAATCCAACAAGCAAGAAAAGAGGCTGGCGATCAACGACCTGACGAATACCAACATTTCATCACCAGCTTATCGAGGAAGTAATGTAGCTTTATTTACAATTGTTGATCTGTATATATGTGTATCTTAACTAAGCAAAGCCAAATCCTTCTGAGCCTTCTTTAATTGCTAGAAGTAGCTTGTCACGCATCACCTCTTCAGATGAGTATTCCGGTAGATCTAATTGATTGAAACAGGTATGAGCAGTTGGGAGGGTCTGATCACTTCCAAATGATTTGTGAATATTAAACCTTTTGATGCCGTCCGCGCCTTGAAGTGCTTTAAATCCCTCTAAAGGAACCTATACACAAACACAATGACAAAGATGAAATACATATCTGAGTTTACTTACTTTGCTTGATCCTGTCACAAATTGAATGAACTGCGCCTTATCTTCTTGAGACAAGGATTTAATTATACTCCAAAAGTGACCGATACTGGGATCGTTTGGCTGATACCCATGATAGTCGGTATTCGCTCTCAAATCGTCAACGTCAATGTCCGGAAGTCCGCTGATTAACAACTCCAACTCATTGGCATCAAAAATAGAGATTAGTTCAGGTGGAACTAGGTCGTGAAAACCCTCCAAGAAAGCGTCAATCTGAAAAGTAATCAGCAAGGCTTCGTTACTTGTGGAAAAAACTCACCTGTTTCTTAATCGCAGAAGTCATTCGATGATACGCAATCAAGCGCACGTACTCATGCTTATTGTCCTCCGTCACAGGAATCTCCTGTCCACCGGGTATCAAATCAACAATAGATATTTTACCAAATTCATTTGTTTCGGCAGAGAAAGCGAGTTCTAAACCTAAGTAATCTAAAGGCGTTTCAAGAATCTGAATCAAAGACTTGTAATAATCTGGTTCGATTGGTTCCAAATCATTCACATTCACCGATAAACCAAGAATATGTTTGTAAAAGGAACGAGTAAAATGAACATCAAGGAGGTGTCCATCACAAATAGCTTTGCCGATAACCCGACCAACAAATTTGAAGTAGCTGAGATGGTCAGGATTGATATAAGAATGTGCATTCGGTTGGAAGGTAACACCATCACCAGTCGAGGAGAAGAGAGCATAATTCGGATTAAAAATTTCCCTTGCCAAGACAGTAAACCATTCACGAGTTAATCCAGACGCATCAACGCCCTCTTCTTGCAAAAATGTGACATTCAATCTTCTTCTCATTTCTTCCGCGGTCTTGTGACGCAATGACTGGAAACTTTCTTCAAAAACGTGTGAACGTCGAACTGCGATTCTCAGAGATCCATGCGCTCTTGAGGCTGTCTGTCTTAACTTCTTTAATCTTGAATTAAAATATGCCCTCTTAATATCAAAGTGGAGATACATTCTACACTTGGGAACACTGATCAGCGGAGAAAAGGAAGATTCAAGAAGATTCACATTGTGTCGCAAGATCATATTCAGCAAGTAAGCATTTTTCCCCACAAATTTCTGAAGAATAGTCCCAGAGCTTTCGTCAATCGCTTCTAATTGCATTTGAAGATAAGATGTATTTTGTCGAAATCTTGATCCAGGTAATAAACTGTTCGATCGAACTAATTCTGATGATTCAATCAAAGAATTGCCGCTCGTTCCCTTCGAACCAGAGTCTGTCGGCTTAATCAATACGGTTTTGGAAAAAAATGTTAAGAAACACTCAATAAGAGGGATAAATCGCATTGTGAGTGAAGAAATAATCCGATTGCCAGACTTTGCGCCGATTAAGTCTAAAGGCTTCGCATCTTCTGAAAAAGTAATCTCCTCGACGCCCTCAATTTCTCGCACAATATCTAAGCATTCGGACAAAAGTTCCCAAAGTCTTCCGGAACGAACATGCTTCATGTGACGCGAAACAACCTCACTCTCCTCTTGAGCTTTTGGGCCACTTCGCGATCTTAAAACTGTCATCAGCCTTAAAGTCGTCAATAACCTTACTTCCCACATGATCTTAGGACAGCAAATTTCCATTCTCAGAGAAATGGCCTCACGACTTTGTTCTGATTGAACGGCCGAAATCAGAGAATCATGTAATTGCGAGATCTCATTCTGAGTTTTAGCCATTAGATCTGACGCGGAAACAGCTAGCTGAGTTAGAAGAATTTCCCAATTTTCATCCAACAGGGACAAATAACGCATAACTCGAATTAGTGACTTCTTCGTGGTGTTGGTACAATCAAGGCTCTTAGGGATGGAACACAATAATTTCGTTTCCTCCTCCTCCAATCTGGGGTAGGGGAGTATTTTCTTTTTCTTTTTCGGATCAGAACTCTTCTTTTCCTCATTCATAGAACTACCGTCACTTGACATGTTTGAAGCTCTCATCATATCATTAACTTGCTCAGCGGATAGCTTCGAATAAGGCATACAGAACTTCTCCAAAATCGCCAAACCAGACTCAAAGTCGATCTCGGAATGTTCTTGAATCCCTACGATGAAACAAATTAATGACCGAAACAATACAAGATGATTTCCTTTATCGCTCATAACTTCATACCAGACAACCCCCTGCGTTTTCTTGATCAAGTAATGTAAAATAAACAAACTTTTTGCGATTGAGAACGAACAGATGTCTCGGTGATTATCTTCATTGTGAGCTCTCTCAAACCTGTGAGATGCGGCCCTTACAGAGAGGAGGTTGATTTCGAATAATAACTTCAGAACATTATATCTAACTTCATCAAAATGTAAGACACTCGACAGTAGACGCAGCAAGGCATTGGGAACCTTCGTATCAGGACTTTTCTTGAACCAAGTCAGGAGAGCGTCAACAAAATGTTGGGTAAACGGGCAACTTCGGCTTTCAGTGAGACCAACTTCAGTCCAGAGAAAGGGATCTTTCTTTTTCTCCATAATTAAAGGGATTACTGGAGCGATAACGGTTTCACTTCGCGCTTCGACGGCTTCAGGCGGTTCCAAGTCCACAATGGGAGGTGCCGCTTCAATGGAAGGGGGTACAGATTGAGATGCTCTATTATTCGAAAAACTGTTAAATAATTCCAGCTCCAACGCTCGCTGTTCTCGAAGTAAACGTGCCTCCTCTCTAAAACGCGGGGGCAAAGACTGGAGAAATGGCTCCTCAGCGGCAAGCAAAACTTCTTGTCTCAACTCAAAGGGCAAAGATTCCAGAAAATCAACATTTTCTTGGCTAATTTGTACATCAGCAGTGGATGGAACTACCTCTGCATCGACAGCTGGAATCGGATTCGTCGATGAGGAACCCGAATTATCTACATGAGGGGTCGAAGAAGTGATGGATTCGACTTGCGGGAGCTCAGGTAAATCTTCTTTCGTTTCCTGTAACGGACCTTCCTCTTTGCTTTCCTCGTGTATTTCATAGTTCATCGACCCTCCAAAAAACGTGTTTGCCATGAGACGCATCATTCCTAAACCTAAAGAATTCGGGAATTTCGCTGATTCCTTCATCTTAACCGGCGCTGCATCATCTTTCGCAAGTTCTTGTAAATTTAAACTGTCTTTCAAACATTTATCGGTGGCTCTGATTAAAGACGGAACTCTGGAGAAAGAACCTTCCAACAACCCAAGATCAACTCCCCACCTCCTTTCGGATACTAAAGGTCCCAAAACCTTGCGTTTTTTATGCGAAAACCCACGGTTTGGACGATTTTGCGATGGTAGAACATAGTGTGCATCGCCTCGACTTGATGTAAGAAAAGACGGAAATGTTGGCAAACTCATCCTTCCTCGACGATTTTCCAGAACAGAAAGCAGCGAGTGCGCACGAGGACCATTCATAAGGGGTTGGTTTGCTTCATTTCTGGAAATCGTTATATTGAACTCACTCGCGCCAACAGGCCGAACTCCGTTGCTGAATGAAGAGAATTCAACAGCCCCCATCCCAAAAGGTAATTGGTACACTGTTCCTTCAGGATTAAGTTCAAGATGAGCATTCGCGATATCAGAACCGAGTATGGATGAAAGGGAGTTACGACCGACGCGCAAACGAAACTCTGACCCTTCCAAAACTCCCAATACGTGATCACTGGAAAGACCATCATTGAAAGGATACACTACGGTTTCCCCTTCGCTAGGATGCAAACTGATTCCTCGAGAACGATGGTTGTTGTGATGAGACCTTCTCATACCGCGCGACGGAGTCAAGTAGACATGATGGTTCAGATCTTCTACTCCGTTACTTGGCTCTGAGGAATCTTCAGATTCTAACAGGGGTTGATCCTCATGGATAATGTCTATGAAGATATCATATAGATTGGCTAAATTGAATCTCATGATTACCTTCATGTTCATATTCTTGCATCATATCCTCACGATCTTCTTCAGGATAATCCTCGTCATCTTCACCTGGGGCATCCTCACCTTCGACGACACCTTCATCGTTGCTTTCGTTCTCTTCTTCTTCTTCCTGATCTTCATTACTCTGGTCCATTCGAGATTCGTGATCAGATTCCGCATCGTCCCGGCTTTGAGCCCTCGATTCTTCCATGGATAAATTTGGAGGATGTCCTACAAAACAATAATTCATCTCAGGGATAAGTTGCTCTAGAAGGAAACTAACTCTCATCAAACATTTCCAGTTGATCATCTCCATCCATTATCTCATCATCTTCTTCAGAATGTTGCTCTTCGTGTTCTCTTGTGTCATCATCATTCTCAGGCTCGTCATCTTCTTGTTCATTGTCATCCGACTCCCTCTCATGCTGTGTAGAAGAACAAGATGAAATCAAATTTAGAGAACACGAAAACTCCTACCTCCAAATCACCAATGATTTCTTCGTCATCGTCTTCATCGTCCTCCTCTACATCTTCATCGTTTTCATCTGCGATACTCAAATCTTCTTCAGAGTTTTCATCATTATCATCCTCTTCTTGACTGTCGGTCTCATTTTCCGAATTGTTGTGATCCACTACTCCTGCCGCATTATCTGCAGTTTCTCGATCAATTGGATAAACAAGATTTTCATGGTAATGCGGTTGACTAAAGCTTACATCCATGATGTCACCGGGTGAATTCGTCAAGTTCTCGGGGACTTTAAGAGTTTGTCCACTTTTTTTCAAGATACAATCAATCATTTTAGCGAGTGGGTCTAAGAGTAAATTCTTGTCTAAGTTGACAGCTCGATCAAAAATATCTACCAACAACTCAAAAAGCCCTTGTTGAATGAAGGAAGTATGAATCTCCTTGACTGGTACTAAAAAGATGTCTCTTTGCAACCAAACAGCCGGGGGTTGGAGCATCATGTACACAATTTCTAAAGTCCGCAAGAAGGATTTGCTAAAATCTTCAGTATCCAATGAATTTAGAACTAAATGTAATCTTGATTCAATTTCTTTCATTACTAACGTCTTTCCTTCACCAGGCCGCGAGAGCAGAGCTGCAAAAAAATACGCGATGGAGTCCATCAAATTGACCCCGTACAACTTCAACCGTTCATCGCCCTCTTTTAACTCAAAAACGTCAGTTGTATTATGGAGGAAGTTAAAGAGTAGCTGAAGACAGGTCATGTTAACTAAAGAAGCGCCGGAGAAAGTAATTTTAGTGACTAACGGGACAAACGAGGGAACTAAAGCAATTAAATCCGCAATAATTAAAAGCAATTCAGCTGCGCTAAAGTCATCAGACGAGACATGCAAAGACGACGGAGTCGCGGTGCCCATCTTTTCTTCCAATTTGAGAAAAACATCCTGTGCTATCTCGTGAATCGACTCGAACCGCAACATTCTTGCTGCAGGTAAGGAGGAGTCATTGTGAGCTATGCGTTTTCGATGAAGTGGCGCTCCATCATCAATTGATTTCTTGGTGGTGATCCAATCTTTTTCAGAAATTTTTGATCGTTTAGAAGAGCGAGGATTATCTTCAAGTTCATTGTCAAAATGATTGTGGTTAATGCTCTCCTCTTTTCCAAGAGCTCGATTACTTTCTTTCATATTCTTCAAAGACAATAAAAGCTGGTTTGATTCCGTTGTCACGCTGAAGTCACTAACAAGAATATCAAGAAACAAGAACTGATTGCGATACAATAAAGGCGCAGCATATTCTATCAAACTATTCAAAGAGACCATTTTAGCTTCCTTCATTATTCGATCAAAAGTGATTTTAATTGCGGTCCGCATCGATTGACGCAAGTATTGCTCGTCTTCTAGTTGTCGTTGAAGAATTGTAACCACTAATTGCCGAGCTCCATCAAACGTAGGTATGCGACCCAAAACCAATTTATGGATCTCTTTCTTCTGCAAAAAACATCGTATTTCCTCGTCTTCTTGCAATCGAATAATACATTGGAGAATTGAATGAACAACGTTCACGATTTTTGTTTTGTCAACTTCAACACAAGATAAATTGCCCAAGACGATACAACAAGATTCCGCACAAAGAAGCTTAGTCTGGGCATTTAGTCCTGACATAAGCATCGGAAGCGAGACTAAACGATTTTTACTATCTTCTTCTATGCCAGAAAACTCGTGTGAAGATGTAAGTTTGAGTTTTTTAGATAAGAATTGACTGTCGATGAAATCTTTCAAGGTAGGGGATACAACTTCCTCAGCCGATAAACCGAAGGCCTTGAGCTCTAACGTGCGACCAGGATTGTATTTGTGGATATTTTCAATCTCGCGGAAAGATGAAACTACTTGCTCAGAATCAAGGACGACATTTTGCTGTAAGATATCAAATAACAGAAAGGTGACTGCGAGCCAAGAAAGCGCACCATCCTGATTCGCAATCGCAGCAGCACACGCATCAGGAAGAATTTGAGCCAATGCAGTATGGAGAGTAGTAAATCGAGGGTCTTTTCGCAAGTACAAAAGGAGGACTTCATTCCCTCCTGCCTTCAAATTGGCCGCTGAAATTTTACTGGAAATAATAAGGACAATGCTGTGGAGAATGCCAGTTTGTCGATCCCAAGGATGGTACTCGCTGGAAAACTCTCGTATGATTAAATTAGCCCTCTCGTAGAGCCAAATTAACTGATATAATCGAAAATTTTCTTCTGATAAATTGAATCCTTCGAATAATTTCAGCAACAGATTGAGAACACTTACTGTAAAAACTTCTCGTGTAGAATTGGCGCCAGAGTTTGCGTCAACGGCTTTTTCATTCGCCTTACTCGGACCAATCTCAATATGGCGGAGAAATACACTGGATGCATGTTTCATCAGATAAATATACAACGATCCGATGAAATCCACTTCAGCGGAAAGTTGATCATCCCCAGATAGAATCATAGGAGGAAGAATGTCCGGATTAGAACTTCCATTATCATTCGCAGCGTCCTCAGAAGATACACCAGGACGAATTGGGACAGGAGCTTCCTCACTACGCTCGTCGTTACGCTCTTCATTCGGGAAACTTTCCATATGGAGGCGGGTAGTTGCGATAAAACCCGGATTTTCAAGGAGCAAAGGTACCAGTTGGGAGACATCGTTACTTCGTAATGCTTGTGCCACAGCGAGACCGTCAGATCGCTCAAATCCCATGTCAACCAAGGTATTTAAGGTTTCGTCAGATACTCTAAAAGCTGTCTGCCGCGCAATCAATGGTGCTCGATTCATTCTATTCCCACTACGAGAGCCCGAAAGAAGACTATCAAATATGCCAGACTCTTCTAAAAGCGCACTTTTGCTCTCAAATGTTTTCACATCCTTTGTACATTTAATGGTAAGAGTTAGAAGTTCTAATAAAGCTTGGATCAAAAAGGGAGGAAACGCGGTGACATATTCATTAAACCATAGTGGAAGAATTTGTCGAAGGACAACAGCAAAACTCGAACGCTTAAAGGCTTCGGGATTATAATTGTGCGAGTCATTAGAAATTTTGTGTAGATTCTTTTCAAAAGAAGATGGAGGATTGCCCAAAGTAACGATCACTTGACGAAGAAATTCAATGACTCGAGGCGCGTATTGAGATGCAAATTTTCTGCGTTCTAAATAGAGCTGACGAAGTCTACGATACTCTTGAAACAAATGCTGATCATTTGCTGAGGATTCAGAGTTATTCTTTTCAAGATCTTCATCAGAAATGGCATGGTAATGTAAAGGATAGGCATCCGAAAAGTAGTGAGACCTGACTTGATTTAAAGAGCTTCCCTGGAAAGGATCAATTGTACAATACAGAAGAAGGACAACTCGATGTAGTAATGCATTTAGTAGATCCTTTTGCGAGAAGATATGGATCAACATCAAGTTGCAGTAATCCGGATACTGCCCTCTTTGGAAAAACGACTTCTTCGCATCAAAAAGTAACGATTGGCACAATTCTATTGACTTATACGAAGCTAATAAATCTTGAAGGGAAAATTCATTAATATTTGGAGGTTTTTGCTGGACAAGATATTTGTCTTCGATAAAGCGTATTCGGTCTGCACTTATAAGCTCCTGGTCGCTCGAACGATCACACACAGGAAAATCTTTCAGGCTATATGGGGTGATACAACTTTCAGTTAGAGGAGGCAGCAACAGTTTAATAGTGGAAATTGCAAGTGGAATAATGGATGGAAGTAGTTTCCAATGAAAACGAGAACTAACAGAACTCTCATCTTTGGAGAAAAGAACTTTAGGTAAGGCGGTGAAGAGAACAGTTTTAACTGTCTGGTTAAATGATGTCATCGCGGTGAAACACGCGCGACGCGCAGAAACAATATCTGGGGTATCATAGTACACACAGTCAGAGTCAGTACGAGTTGAATGGACGTCAACGACGACAATCTGGGGTTCATTGGAGCTGATATTTCTCACACGACTAATCCATCCACCATCGATAAGTTTGTACCTCGCCGATCCTGAATTAGCTGATATCTTACGCTCTACAGAAACTAACTGCGCACCTTTAGGGAGTTTATAGAGTCTTTTGCCTGTGTCCTCAAAAGAATCTCGCACAACAGCACCTTCAGTAACCACTCTCAAAATGAATAAAGGTTGGCGAACTTGTAAATAACGCTTCTCCTGTGTTTGAATCATCAAATCTGCAGCAAATTGGGATGTTTCCTTCTGCGTAATTATGTAAACTTCCTCAACAATTCTTTTCATTAACAAATGAATCGGTGAAGCTTTTAGTTCATCCATGAGAGCGCTGCCAAGTCCGCGAACGTTCTTCGGAGCCGAAGCTTGTCCTAATAACTCGACACAAAACGTCAATTTCGCTAACTCTTTTACCGAGGCAATTAAAGTGTCCGAAGAGGAAGGAACATCAATATTCTCACTGAGTGGTTCGTTCGTTACTCCGTCTAAAAGATATGGGGTTTGCCTGAGGTGAGCTTCAAAGGCAGGTGCGATTTTTTCGATAGCTTCATTTGCAATTAAGGTTATTTCTTGAATAAGTTCTTTGGGGGAGTGTAGGATAATTTTCTCTCCGATTCTGCGAATACTAGCGTGGAGCGGAGAATATCCAAAGTTAGGATTTGAAGCGGTAATTGTAGTAGCCGCAGAAATCAGGAAAAATTTTAGTGGGCCAAACGAGATTTGCTTTAATTGGAACAAAATCCGCACACCGCCAAACTTCACAAACTCTTCAACACTGTTTTTTCTTTCCAGTAACTGTTCCAATGTATTCGCGAAAGCAGAGACGACGTTAATGATGTGAGCATAATTATCATCAAATGAGTTCAAACCATCAGACCCATCAAGGTATTTTCTTGCATTTGAAAAAAGGCCGAGTAATTTCTGACTTATTGTTGAAAAAATGCAGGGAAGGTAATCAGGATAATGCCTGCCCAACTGTTCAAGACTACTGCCCAAATGACTCGGTTGATCGACCATTAAAGATTTAGAATGAGGAAAATAATTTAAGTCCTTTTCAAAGAGGTTTAAAATTTGGGGAATCACATCAGAGTCGAGAACCATTTTTCTTCCGTCATTTATTAAAGAAATTGCGGATATCACACCGACGAGCGCAATTAATAAATCGTTTTCAATAGATTGAAGCTTGGGTGCGAGTTCGAGAGTTCGTTTCACGGCTGGGGACGAAAGGAGGGAGTTCAGGATTGTTGGGGGAGAAGGGTCTTTGTTAATTATGTCCGCAAGCACAGAAAGGACGGTGGTGACCAATGAGCTGGTGAATAAGTCACCGTTTATGAAAACCCTTTCTAGGCTATCCAAGAAACAATTATTTCGATAGAGCTCAATATCACGAGCATTTGAATCATTTCTCGCTTCTTGAATATAAGTGGAGAGTATCAACGCTGCGTTTTGTAGTAAAAGTTTGAGAGGTTGACTTCTGCATGATGGATTCTGAACAAAGTAGGTGATGTCGTTGGAGAACCTAGTAACTATTGCATCAACTCCGTGAGATTCATGAAAAACTGATAGGGTGGTGGTATGATTGTTTAGTGCCAAATCTAAAATTTCAAGACTTAGGGAGGCGATGTAAGTAACTTCCAGAGACAGATCTCTTCGATCTGGTAATTGGATAATTGTTAATAAACTTCCGATAATGCCGTTATCTACCAGTGCAGCGAGGGCAGAAGAAATATTTGTTAAGGAGGCAACCAAAAGCAAGAGATTTTCAATCCAATGCAGCTTCATTGTCGAAAAGGAAGCAACCTCCGAGATTTGGGAAACGCAATATTGAATAGATCGTGGGAGCAGACCCATATATTGACCTCTTGACAAGCCGAGATCGTGCAGAAGCCAAGGGAAGTTGACAAACAGAGGAGTCATCGAGTGATCCCGATCTTCCAAAGTCGCTGACAAACATTGCGCAGCTAAAATTGATAGAATGATCGGATTATCTAAATGATCTTGATTCATGTTCAGCTCCTCAGGTGCTGACCCGACCAACCAGACTAATTCCTTGATTAATTCCAACTTGTCACTGAAAAACTTGAAAAGCGAGCTTTTATCAGGATTTGAATTGACGAGGATTAGAATAGATTTCATCATTACGTGTAATATTCTTTCTTTGGAAAAATTATCTAACAGTAGAGCATTTCTGTGAGTTATCCACAAGACATCGACATCCTTTAACTGATCTTGCTTTCTCAGTTGTTTTGGATCTTCAAATTTTGATTTAATATCGTATGATTCTGATAATAGCGATCGAAACGTCACTCGTAAGTAAAATAGTTGAACTATTCTCTCCAGCAGCTTGAAACAATCAGCATTTTTACTCAACTGGGTTGTAGATTTGTGGATAAAACTGTCGTGTCTATGGTTATGAGGTGGGATCGCGAGAGCATACAGGACATTTAAAGCCTTTTCACCAAATGTCAGGGATTCAGATCGAAGCAATAATACAATATGCTAGAAAAGAAGAGAAGTCAGACAAATCTAAGCTGAAAAATAGAGACAATTACCTCAACCGAGTTAAACAAATCTTTATGAAACGAATTATAGAGTAATTTGGCAAGAAAATCAAGAATTAATGTAAGAATTGATAATTGTTGTGGTAAAGCATCAGCAAATGAGATGGAAGTTTGAATTTCTTTGTAGGGTTCGAGTGTTTTCTCCAACTTAGAGTCTAACATATTCAATAAATTTGTCCACTTTTGCAGATTAATCTAAAAAATTGGTCATTAAATTGTTAGAATTGTAATACATTGAACTTACCGGTTGTAAAAACTTCATTTCACTTGCTGACTTTAACCACAACTCCAGTTCTTGGTCCGTCTTAACATTCTCGAACCTTGCAAGAATTTCCAGACTTACGCTATCTTCCTCTTTGCCAACAGAAGGATCAAGAAAGAATTTAATCTTCATAATATTGAGGGTTGAGGATGTTTGTTGATGAGCTAATGGAGTTTTAGATTGTGTTGAGTGGTTCAAGTGAAATTATTGAATGAGGAGAGGAGGGGTGATGTACAATAAAGAAAAGATTCCGATTTTGAAAGGGACAAAATAAAATGAACAGCGAAGAAGTGTTAAAGAAAAGATATGAGGAGCTTGAGCTCAAGAGGAAAAGGCTCGACGAAATGAAAAGATCTAGGGGAGCTGTCACTCCTCAGGAGCCGGTAGAATCACCGAAAGAGATCCCGAAGTCAACATTGGTCTTAACAACCGGAAAGGAAACTTCCCCCGCTGCCTCAATCCGAATACGCAAACCTGATGAGAATTTTGGAGAAGTTGAGCAACAATCTAAGAATTCTCGCCTTTCGAAGATTAAGTATTTTAGCTACACTAAGTCGCCGAACAATGCGATTAATATCTTACCCAAAGAAAAGTTGCTTTATGACAGATGTACTCAAACCGATGAAGTTGAGGCATTGCCCATCCGTGATAATAGTTATTCCACGCTAGATCCTTTGAAATCTCTCCCATCTCTTCAGAGGAATGAGTCAAATAGAATAGAGAAACTTTTAATCCAGAAAATTGAAGACCAGAGTGTTTCCAACGTTCCCCAAACTTTATCCGAATTTGAGAAGCATTCTATTCTTAGCAGCGTTGAATTTAGCGAGTTTTTGAATGTTTCTTCTCTGCGAATTGAGCGAGAGTTGGATTTCTTGAACCAATTTAACAATGTTCGCTCCATCACTTTGAAGCGCAATCAAAATTCCCTTCTTTCCAAATCAATTTTTCACGT
This sequence comes from Poterioochromonas sp. DS, assembly GCA_015145745.1. Classification (NCBI taxonomy): domain Eukaryota; class Synurophyceae; order Ochromonadales; family Ochromonadaceae; genus Poterioochromonas; species Poterioochromonas sp. DS. The sequence continues at coordinate 31,922 of VKHI01000064.1, forward strand.
ATCTCAAAGTTACGACGATGAAGGTGTCAGGTCAAAGGCAGTGGTTAATGTTAGCTTTAGTAACAAAAACCCTAACTTGTTTCTCACCTGTCATGCCTCGAAGATTGATTCTGTTGTTGGAAGCAAAGGTAGCCATGTTGTCGAAGGTAATGCAGAGGAGTTTGAGGAAGGGGATGGTAGTGGTCTTGTGTGTGTTTGGTCCCGTGATTTTTATCGTCGTCCTGAAGTTAAACTTTTCGCCCCTTCGGCTGTCTCTATCGCTATTTTTGGTAATGATGAGAGGGATACAGTCATTGGTGGATGTGAAAATGGTCAGGTTGTGGTTTGGGATTTGCATGGTGGGAAGACATCTCCAGTTCAAAGAAGTAGCATGACTGGCAAGGGTCACAAGTTTCCCATACTTTCAATTCATCTTACTAGCAGTAATTCGGCTTTTACCATGAGCATTGACGGAACGATTTGCCAATGGGACATATCGAGATTGGTTGAGCCTGTTTATGTGACATTTCTGGGGCTTCAGCCAAACCAAGCCAATCCTTCTTTCTCTTCTGCTCCAAGCACCGATTCATCTTTTCTTTTCTCTCCACAAAGTGATAAAAACTCCTCCAGTGCACTAAATTTTAGTGCAATGACGTGCATCAATCTTGAATCAAAATTGTTCGCATATGTGGGGACAGGTACAGGTCAACTAATACGAGTGAATTTACCCCGCAAGGCAAACGACAGTCTCGTGCAGGTATGCATTTGAGTGATTTTCATCCTCTTCTGATGATTTCTATAGATTAATGCGCATAATGGGCTCATAACTGCGATTTCGTTATGCTCACAAACACTCAATTCGAAACTCAAGAACTATTTCTTAACAGCGTCCCTGGATTGGAGTGTTAAGTTGTGGAATGCAGCAGACATAAACAAGCCTATTCTTGAATTCCTGACTCCTTTATACGAATATATCTGCGATGTTCAGTGGTCCCCGACGAACCCGGCGATTTTCGTGACGATAACCTCCAGCGGAACTTTGAGTGTTTGGAATATTACGAAGTCTGTCAATGAGCCAGCGGAAAACTTAGTACTCCTTCAAGACAATTCAGAAGAAGCAAATAAGAGCAACAAACAAACCCTTGTTACTGCAGCTGTGGCGTTGAACAAGGCTGTATGGAGTTTTGATGGGACAAATATTTTGATCGGAGATTCACTGGGAGCCATTCGCAATGTTTCCGTTTCCGCAAATTCATCGAACAATGAAGAAGTTAAAATCTACAATCTTTTGAACACAACGCCTTTAGCTACCGATGATTTTGTAAGTACTCATAAGTAAAGTCTGCTATAAAGAGAGTTCTCGCAATACACCAGATCGTCTAGAATTTTGAAAAACACCGAAGAACCACAACCTATCACCTGATATCCTTGATAACCAGGACCATGGCAGAAATAGAACGTCTGGATTCTTTGTTTCTAAATCTTGCTCAACAATCACATGTGAGTATTGCGGGAATTCAATCATCTTCATCACTTGACTCGTGGTTAGGGTATCGAACCTTTGTTAACCAATCTTTTCTCATTTCTACGGAGGAAAACTGATTTTTATTCGGGAGCTTCCTCAACTCAACAAATCGAAGATTTAATTCTCAAAGTTGTTAGAGAACAAGGCAAAATCTTTGCAAACGAGGAGGCAGAGAAAAAGAAGAAAGAAGAACAGCAAAGAAAGAAGAAATTGGCAGAAGAAGAAAAGAAAAGACTGTTGGAGGAGAAGAAAAAAGCTGTAAGAATAAATTGTCGTTTTATTTTGTTTTTCTGATTCTGCTTTTGCAGGAGATCGCGAGACCACCCCAAGCCCCAAAAGAGGACGACATTCTTGAATTATCCGAAGACGGAAGCTTCGATACGGCCAGTTTAAAGAAAGTTGAAACAAAAGAGTCATCCCAACCAGCTTCTAAACTTGTTGACAACGAGTCAAAGCCGGAAGAGAAAGTCTCCGACGCTGAAGAGGCCGAAGATAACACTCCTCCTCGTAAGGCATTTTCTTGCTATTATCACCACTATGAAAGTAAAATTTTTGAATAGCACCTGGAAATGGAGGCAAAACGGAGAAGTATGTCTGGACCCAAACGCTGTCAGAAGTTACTGTCAGCGTTTCTGTACCGCCCGGAACCAAATCTAAAATGCTGACCGTGGAAATCACTAACCGCCGCCTAAAGGTGAGTATGAAGCTGTATCGAAATTTGAATCGTTTCATGGATTTTTTCTTCATAGGTTGGCATTAAGGGATCGCCGCCAATCATCGATGGAGAGTTTCATAAACGGATTGTTGTAGACGATAGCCTTTGGGTGTTAGACGACGGAGAGATTTTAATAACGCTGCAAAAGGACAATAAGATGGAGTGGTGGAAGTGTGTTATTATTGGTGACCCTGAAATCAACACGCAAAAGGTGCAGCCAGAGAATTCAAAACTAAGTGATCTAGATGGAGAAACGCGACAAACCGTAGAAAAGATGATGTTTGATCAAAGACAGAAAGCTTTAGGATTACCAAGTTCGGATGAACTCCAGAAGCAAGAGATGTTGGCTAAGTTTATGGCTGCTCATCCTGAAATGGATTTCAGCAATGCCAAGTTTTCGTAGATTATTTGCCACCTAAATTTGTAAAAGCGCTTTTTTAGCCGTTTCTTACATTTTTTTTTTCAGAAAGTCAAGCAAATCGAAAATTGTTTACGAGGAATGACAAGCAGAAATCAAGTCCATCCAGCAAATGTGCCTGTTGTTCCTGTCCCCTCAACTTCTATGCTCTCGAGCCATCGCTATTTGGATGTGATGACCACAAGGCCTTCGAATGGAGCAGCTGCGTTGAATGTGCGACTTGGTTCCCAACCAACTGCTGGAACTCGAATTTCATCTCCAACAAATGATCAAATTCACACCATTCCCTCCACATATCTTCATGCAGAAACCCACAATCTTCATTTCACTGGCGCTAAGAACCATACATCCCTTCTAATAGAGCCAGTTCTCCTTCCAAACTTGCAACATGTTCATGTGGACACAGTTCAAGATTTGGAGGAGAGTTGCCTGTTCTACCCAGATGGACACAAAAATCGAAATATTCGAAGGGAGATCGAGAGTAGCGTAGTTAAGCATCATATTCTTGAAAATAATAAACTCAAGTCTGTGAAGAAGAAAGATCGTTATCGCATCGTTCATAAAGACATTTACGCTGATGTGAAGGGGCCACCACTGTATTACACTAAGCCAAGGGATCCAGAGATGAAAGAATTGGTGAAAAAAATGCGTGAAAAAGAAGGGAAAATCCTTGGGACAGTGCAAGTTAAGATTTAATTCTTTGAAGGTTTTTTTCTCTTTTTTTGTTCATTGTAAGTGTTTATAATGTGTATACTAGTTGGCCTTTCTTTATTTGTTTAAATATTCTGATAATGATCTTTGCTTGTTCCCACTCTTCATTATATCTGACAAGCTTTTAACAGTTGGAGAGGAAAAGCTAGATTTCAACTGCGGAGTTTTTGGTGATTCTTCATCGACACCATAAGGTTTTGTGAGGGAATAATATTCTACAATTTTATTTTTTGAAGGCGTGAAACCATCTTTCTCTCGATTTGCGTGAGTGGGACGTCCAGCTGGACTGAATTCTTCTTGAAATGGCAGCGGAATCTCTTGGACCTTTTGAGCAATTGCTGGTCGAGGAGATTTTGAAGGTTTATCGGAGACCCATTGTAGAAGGCTTTGTGTGCTTTGATTTTTCTTTCCAGTTGAAATCGCATCAACTCCAAGAATTCTCAATTCATCGACCACGGCCTCTGCAGGAGCTGGAAAGAGGGTTAAGGCCGGAACAGTCAAGATTCCCACTCACCTTTTTTCGAAGCAATATGATGATTAGACCACTTCACTACATCGCTTTGAAAGTTTCTCTTCATTTCCTCTTCGATAAGCTAAAAAGACTAATAAGAAGAATTTCCACGTTAACAGCATTCCATACCTTTCTGCCCTTTTGTTGTTCTTGCTTGATCTCAATACCTTCGATGTTCGACTGTTCTTGTTGCCAGGTTATTAAATCTCCATGTGCTTGCAATGCCAGGGGTGTTACCACTTCCCTACCTTTTCGAACTTTAAGCATAGGCGGTGGTGGAGCAAAGTCTTTCAAATCCCAGATACTAATAATGATCTCAGCAAAGTCCTCGTCATTCTCAATCGCACTTGAAAGATTCGCAAAGTACTGCAAAAACGAATCAAAGTCCACTGAACCATCAAAATTCTACAACTCGGTAAGAGAGGAAAATGCAAAGCGAGGGAGCAAATATTTACCAGATCAGAGGAGAACCACCGCAAGAAATCTGTGGTGACCGCTTTAGGACTCTTTTCTCCTGTTATGACCTGTGGATGCCCTGTTGCATTAAAATTTTCTCCAACAATGTCAACGGAAACCTTTCCGGTGCAATGACGATCGAGTTTCTGAAAAGCTTTACGAATCAACTGTTTGCGCTTCGCAGATAGATTTCCACGGAGACAATCAAGAAATTCGTTATACTGTAAAAATCCGTCACCGTTCTTGTCGAAAGCATGAAAGACGGTCCTCAGTTCCATATCAGAGATTCGATGAAGGATTTGTAATCGCTGACAACACCCTTTAAACTCGGCGAAGGTGAGTTGACCGTCACCATTGATATCAGCGTTTTTGAATACTAGAGCAAGGTCATAAAACGCTTCATAACCTAGATTTAGTAAATTGTTTTTAAACTTTTTTAGTGCGAGGTCTTTGGTCTCGTCATGGACAGTATTATCGATAGCCTCTGACTTGAATATATTTGCATCAAGTAACTTGAGATATCGACGCACATCAAGTCGTCCTGAAATTACCCCTCTTCTAATTTCAGCGATGAAAGTCTCGGGAATGTCAATTCCAATTGAGAAGATAATATCCTGGAAATCATCCATTGTAATAACTCCTGTGTCCAGTTTACGTAAAGCTGCACACACCTGCTCCCTCTGAAGACGTTGATCAATATTATAGTTGACACTCACTTCAACTCCTGTCGTGCCACTAACCATGTCTTGCAGATTATGCGAGAGAAGAGGAATATTACCATTGTCACTGTCGAAGAATAAAATTTGTTTTATCTCTTTGTTCTTGAAGATAACCTGATCGTTAACTTTCTGATCGGAGACCATCTTCCTGTAAGTTCTTGATTTTGGCTCCAAGTCAGCAGTTTCGTGGAAGGCAGTCCTCAATCCAGTAACCCGCTTTCGCTGCGATCCAATTGTTTCTCCATTAAGCTCTGGCCGAATGCGATAACCGCCCGCCGGCACATCACCGGATGAGTTGGTAGTCTCCACACTAAATCGCGTCAGAGAGCATATGAAGTCTGACAGCGGAATAGGATTTAATTCCATATCCACTAGGACTTTCTTGAACTCTTTTGTTGGAAAGATATCATACATTTCGAGCTCCGATATTGCCTCATCTGGGGTCATTTGACGATGACTTAGAAGCTGGTAGATGTTATTCACTGCTTGGCTATACTCTGTGACAGCAAGGAGTTGCTTTTCTCTTTGCTGTTTGGTTTTGTGAATTTCATCACCCCTCCAAGCTTTGGATACAACCCCAGATGATGTGGCAACAGGGATAACTTCAGGCTTCGATTGTGCATTAAAGATTCTTCGTTGTCTTAGTAATTCTCTTTCTAACTCATTGTAGTCTAAGTTTCCATTTGAATCTAACTTACAGTAGATCAGCATGTCTTCGATTATTGGACTACCCATTGAGAAGCCTAGCTCAGATATGGCACTATGAAAATCAGAGGAATGAATCACATTTCGACCATTGACATCTTTCGCTTTGATCATGCCGAGCAAGGACTCTCGGATCGCGAGATCTTTCCCGTTTACCTTCATTCTTTTGCTGGAATCTTTTGCAGAAACTGAAAGGATCAACGGCTGGAAAAGCGATTTTTTACGAAGACTGTTTTATCGAAAGAGCGATTATTAAGGTTAGAAACGTGCGAGAGGAGCAATCCTTTGCTTGTTCAAATCTGCTTTATGACCAAATAAATCTCGAATATTTTCAATGCGATATTTGATCATCGTAGGTCGTTCTAACGATAGACCCCAAGCGATAACTCGCACATCTTCTGGCAGACCCATTGGTAAGAGCATCTCAGGTCGGAACATACCACTATTTCCGATCTCAGTCCATTTCTTCAATTCAGGATGATATCCAAAAATTTCCATGGATGGTTCAGTGTAAGGATTGTAGGCAGGCTTGAATCTGAGCTGGGTGATGCCAATCTTCTCGAAGAAAGTCTTGATGGTGCCAATAAGATTTCCCAAAGTGAGATTGCGATCTGCAACAAGTCCCTCAACTTGATGAAATTCACAAAGATGGGTTGCGTCCATAGCTTCATTTCTGAAAACTCGATCGATGGAAAAATACTTCTTTGGAGTGAATTCACCGTTTTTCTTTGTCTCTAAGGCCATCTTATACAACATCTGTGCCGAAATAGCTGTAGTATGTGTTCGCAAAAGATTTTTCATCGCTTCTGATCGCTTAAAAGTACAGCCGTATCCTATGCTCCCGAAACCACCATGTTCGTGGGTGTCCTTGACAACTTCATAGTAATCTTCTGGAACTTCTAGCGTGCTCTCTGGATTCTTGATAAAGAAGGTATCATGTGCATCACGCGCTGGGTGCGATTGGGGTTGGAAAAGCGCATCGAAGTTCCAGAAGGAGCTCTCCACCCACTTATTTGTCGGCATTTCCTCGAATCCCATCTCCATGAGAATTCGGCGAAATTCAGCACGCACCTTCAATAATGGATGGAAATTTCCACCACCAAGAGTTGCACCCATTGATTTCAAGTTAACAGACTTGAAGGAAAGATCAGACCAATGGTTTCCCTCGCTAACCTACAGAAATAGAAATTATAGTCGAAGAAGTAAGGACGAGACTACACACCTCACTCTTTTCCCCAAGCATTGACTTATGTAGATCAGCAATTTTTTTGACTCGAACAGGGCGAAAGTCAGGACCTTTCGTAATGCGATAAGATTTGCGTGTAATCTGTTGCACCAGCTTTCTCTTCTTCAAGTTCTTGAGAGTTTCTTCGGGTAGAATGTCACCCTTCTCTAGGTCTCTAAGAAGGCCAACAGTTTCATCAGTAACACTAACCACATTACGAACTAATTTGTCTCCTTCCTTCTTCACCCATTTATTTTTCATACAAACACCAACTCCAATCTTTGCCGCCTCACCCAGCTGCTTGTTGAGTTCATTGACAGCGATACCACCATCGACAGGGATTGAAAGAAAAACTTGCACCTCTGCTGATCCTTTTTCTGCAACATCTTTTCCCTCTTCAGTAAGGGCCCAAAAAGAAACACTGAAAGGTTCGTCTGCGACATATCGATCAACTAAGAGTGATTTGATAGTACCAATCAAAGCTTGATGATCTACACCAGTCTCAATGGAATACTGCCAGGTATCCTTTATTTCTGACTTCTCTGATAAAGTGCTTAAAATTAGTTGTTCCAAGTCAAGTTCGTCTGTGTTGGTTGGAGCATTTCTCTCGGTAGCTGGAATGGAAGGTTTCTGCTCCACTTTTGCTGGCGGTTCAGCAACAACTTGAACCTCAGTAGGATTGCCAAGAACGGCGAATTTATTTGTCTTTTTAAGCTGAATATTTTGCGGAGACATCCTCAGCTTTATTAGTGTGATGCTGCTTGGTTCGTGTGAATGAAGTGAGGGGCGGCATTTCCCTTGTTTCATCCCGGACTTGTTATCTCGGCTAGCAAATAATGGAAGGAAGGAATGAAGGCTATACTTGTCTGGACGTTGAGATTTCTTTGGGCTTTTCAGTATTTCTTGCAAGAAATTGTGAGATCTAATCAACGCTTTTTGAATCTATCCTCATTGAATCCTCAAAGATGGGTTTACTATTTCGTATGTACTTTTACGATTGTTTTCCTTAGCAACTATCTACTCTCACAAAGAAAGTTTCCATATTCAACCTATTTATTGGTTTCTTTCCTAAACATCCCCCTTTTATTCTTTCCTTTGTTCGTGCCTTCCAAGGCCTTCAGCTTCTTTATGGGAATTCTTAACTGCTTGTTTGCTATGTCAATCTATTCTATTTCCTTCGAACGATATTCCATTGAAACAAACAAAGCAAGTTCGGTTGTCAAGAATAGTGATAGCAATAGCTCTAATCAGGATCAAGGTAGTTCTTCATTAAACAAGGAGAAAGTTCAAAGGGAATATGAAGATTTTTGGGCAAATCTTCGAATTATCCTTGCATTTGGAATTCCCAAGAGAGTCTCTAAAATGGGAACAATGAAATTCCCATCAGCTGCTATGATGTTTCATGGCTTTGTTATCACAACGGTTGGTGACACATGCACCTTTCTCCTCAGGGAATGGATGCCTTTTCACATAAAGGCAGAAAATATGAAGTGGGCGTCCTCCTTAGTGGGAGCTTTATGGTTATTAACCGCCCTTGAATTTGCATACTGGAATATAGCTGTAATAGCTGATTTCTTTGCAGCTCCTGTAACCCCTGAGATGCACCATAAGAATCCTTTACTTTCCACTTCCCTCGCTGAGTTTTGGGGTTTACGATGGAATCCTGTCATTTCAAAGCAACTTCAAGACAGCATTTATAAACCACTGAGGAAGTTTGGTGTGCATAAATCCATCTCTGTTGTGGCTTGCTTTACAGGAAGTGCTCTTCTTCACGCTATTCCTAAATTGATAAGTGAAGGTAGTTTAGAGGAATTTCTAATGATGTTTAGTTTCTTCTTTTCTCAAGGTTTCTGTTTAATTTTAGAAGCAATTATGCAAAAATGCGTCTATCAATTGATCAATGCGAAGAAAAAGAGTTCGAAGGAGACAAAAGGTACTTCTAAGTTGAGTGAACAATCTGAGGAAAAGAACCACGTCATAGCTCAATCACAAGAAGAAATTCTTCAATTATATGGAACTTACATGCAAACCACTCGTAATAATTTCTTTATTGAATTAGCGATTATGATGTTTTTCATCTCTGGTTTTTATCTACTGTTTGAAGATCGCGGCCAGTCCTTCTCATTGATGACATTCGTTGTGGTTCTGTTAATTTATGTTTTCCATCGTGTTATTTCGATCCAAATCGATGTATTTGATAAGAGCAATAAAGGCAATCGGTCGATAAAAGTTTCCAAAGCGGTCATGATCCTGCTCATTATCCTTGGTTGGCTGTGGACTGTGTCCTGCTTCATCACTCAACTACCATTATTCGTCATTCCAATGAATACTGCAGTGAGTGAGTTTTATTCACAGTCTTTGGTTATTGGATCGTTTGTACGCACTCTCGAGAAAGTGAAATTTCTTTATGTTTCCTCTTAGCTTTCTTTGCTGTGGTTGCTTTGTCCTTGACTTTCGTTTTTTTGTGTGTTTTAGGTTGATTGTTGTTCTATAGTTGTTAGGGTATATTATTTTCGATCTTTATGTGATCGTTAGTTATGATTAAATAAGACGTAAAAGCACTGTCGAGTCTAAGTATTTTTACAATACTTTATATTATTTCATCTACTTGTCTTCATTTGATAGAGACTTGGAACAATCGATTCCACTCGTTGCGCAGAGATGAGCAAACAGTATTTTTGTTTGTAACTCATGATCTGTAGGTTTGCGGCGGGGATTGGATAAAACATCCACAGCCGACTCTCTTTTGGACGAACTATGGGTCAGTTGCGGATGTCCTATATCCTGCAGCTGCACTTCCTTATGCTCACCTATCATATTACGAGCATTCAAGACGATTGCAAGGTCCCTGATGATGTAATTTAGATCACAAAAGGACAGAATGCCGACCAAATTACCTTGATGAAGGAACTGCATCATCGATAGCTTGAAGAGTTTTCGTTTCAATTGTATCTGGAAGAAATCGAAAGCCGACTAAAAACAACAAGAATATGAAAACTTGAAACCTAACAATAAAATTCTTCACTCACCAATGCTTTCAAGTTGATCTAATCTGACTACGAATTGATTCAAACAAGACTGATAAAATGTATTTAAACATATCACAAAATAGGTCAAGTATTCTAACTTACACTCTTTTCCACAGTATCTGAGTTAGGAATGAGGAAAGCACCTAACGATAAGGTAGCTCCGTGTTGCCCTTTTCCTTTCCTCTTCGCAATAATTACCTTGAAGAAGTGTGTTGGAACCGAGACTAAATTTGGGAAAGCACCAATTGTTCGATTCATGTAGATCCATTGATTTTGAATAAATATCGGGGCAAAAACCGGTCCAGTAAAGATAATAATCTCCTGTGGAATAGTTGAGGACAGAAAAGAGAAGAAATTAGCCGAATACCTCAAAATACCTCCTGAAGATCAAACCCCTTAACCACGCCTCAAACCTTGACCAAAATCCTTGATTTAATGCAGGACTCTAAGATTCATTAAGTTGAGAGCACTGCAAATACAGAGACACCACCTGTGGGGAAATATTTGCCATAGTAAAGGTTTCTTTGTACATGTTTGGATCACCAGCAAAGTCTGCAGCAGGAGCCATATGACCTCGATCATATTTTGAATCAGAATAAACCTTTGGATTAACCTGCATTATCAATAGTGTGTCAAGCATAAACCAGATCAAATAAACAGCTTGGGTCATACTTTGAACGGAAGGTCAACACGATTGTCGGCGAAAAAAGGAGGCCGCTTGATGGGTCCACTCTGTTTATCTGCTGCAATACTAGCATATGATATTTTCTCCACTACACATAACGGATTTCTCGTTCGAGGATTGTAGTAAACGACAAATCCATCAGTGGTTGAATTATTGCTAGAAGAATTGAGAATAGGTGTCGGGTGGCTGATGAAAGAGTGTGCATGCTTTGACGCCGCTTCATTGGGGTAAATATCATCGCAATGACTTTGGAAAATATTTGTCACAGTCACTGCTCGCAGGAAGCTCATTACTCATTACCCATCAAAAATCAAAAGGACATTGGAAATCTCTCACAATAATACGTTACTCCCTCCGAGTGACATCATCGACAGTTTTGATATGAAGATCTTTGCTTTCATCTCATGTCTGTGTTGTGTCTCATCGTATCTAACCTACTCATCCCGTATTTTCCCTCTACGTAGTTCCCTTTCGTTAGCTAAAGATGAATTTGAAAAGTCTTTTGTTGATGATTTTCCTGGGTTAAAAATAGGAGTGAAGTCTTTAGATGAGATAAAGGAAGAAAGAAATGAAGAGTTGAGGGAGAGGGGGGTCACTGGTTTGTTAGAGCAGAGTGTACCAACGCAAGTCCCACTCAAGAAAGTTCCCACCAAAACCAAAAACTTTGGGAGCTTTGATTTAGAAGAGCTTTATCGAAAATCCAATGTCGCGATGAAGGAAATGAAATCGCCCCAAAAGAGACAAGAAGACTTTAGCAATGTAAATCCCTTGCAGTCGTTTGGTTCAGCGGTTATTGCCTTAGTCATGTGTGCTTGTGCATGGATTGTGAGCAGTTACCTGGCTCAAAACTTCGCTGTGGATTATGTTCAATCCGATCTTTATCCTGTCCAAAGAGTTGCAATTGTTGGAAGAAATTTGGTGGTAGGAATATTTTCTCTTGCTTCAGGATTCACCGGAATGGTGAGCTTGGGCCTCCTACTCTTGACAGGGCGAGTGATTTACGGTCAAGTGAGTGGAGAGTTTATCGAGAAGAAGGATTTATGACAACAAGGGTGAAAAAGAAATACTCCAAACATCATTCATTCTGAATTACAAGCGCATCTCAAGCTGATTAATTTTCAGGTTTCACCCTTGTGCCGACTTGTGCAGGACGAAGCACTCGATCCTTGATCATGTAACCAAGCTTCACAACTTGGCCAATAGTATCAGGTTTCTCGTTATCTGGGATTCTATAAAGGGCTTCGTGAATATTAGGATCGAACTTGTCATTCACAGCACCATATTTGACGACTCCAAACTTGCCTAGAGTTTTTTGTAAATTTTTATCAGTCATTTCAATTCCATCGATCAAAGTCTTCATGGTTGAATCTACACCACCGCGCTTGTCTGCTGGAACAACAGCTAAAGCTCTCTCTAAATCATCCGCGATATCTAATATTGCCTTTGCGAAGCTAGTATTGGCATAAGCACGAGCATTTTCTACGTCCTTATGAGCGATTCTTCTTGTGTTCTCACTTTCGGCATAGGCACGAAGAACTTGATCTTTCAACTGCTTGATTTCATTTTGTAAGTTTGTAATAACTTCAGCGTCAGATGGCTTCTTTTCTTCCGAAGTAGTAGGTTCTTCCTTCTTTCCCTCTTGCTCTGTTGCAGGATTGGAGTCAGAGAAGTTTCTTAACTGGAAAGGAACTGGTTTTCTGCAGCTAATAGGCTGTGCAGCCAGTCGATGAACTGTATTTCCACTTCTAGCGAGGATTCTGAACATTCTCTCGTGTCACACACTTGATGGTTATTGTTTCCAAACAAAGTACCCTCAGCGTATATTTGAGAAAAGAGGGATGGAATAACCAGCTTTTGCGAAACTCTACTTTATGGAGTTTTTGTTGGAAGTTTTCGTCTTCTTGTCTGTTGAAGTCAAAGTTCTCCGACCACACAAGAGAAGTTGGATATCCAAAAGATCTTCTCCACTATTATTTCACAATTGCTTCAGAATGCTGTTTTTTGCTTTGGTTATCTCTCTTGTGCTTTGTTGCTGGCAAGTGGAGAGTGCAACAAATGCGGCTTTTCAAACTGGCCAATGTTTGACTCTCCCCTCAGATGTCAACTATATGCGCATCAACCCATGCGCTGGTGTGGTGAATTATCAATATTTTTCCTTTGGATCTTTGACGCCAAAAGCTTTGGAAACAAAAGCAAGAACCGCTCTTTCATCGGTCTTCATTCCACAGTTGGGGCAGACAACAATCTCAAATCTTGTAAGATTAACTTGCGCTAATATTTATCTGAAGTGCTACAAGAATGTTATTCCCTCCAACACAACTACTTATAACTACCTACTTTACCAGCAAGCGGCTGGAATTAATTATGGGGTCCCTTTTTATCGTCCTTGTAGAAGTGTTTGTGCTCCTGCTTTTACTACATCAACACTTCCAAATGGTTTGCTTCAAGCAACCGGCAGTTTACCCTCTTGTACCGCAACATTTGATTATACTTTTACGAGTAGCGTCGCTGCTAATCCTATTCCCATTTATGATTCTAACACTACGAATGCTGCTATTGGTCAGTGTTTTATTCCGGCTTCTCGAACTTTTGCTGCCGCAACCGAGACCTACGTGAATAATGGGGGACCATGCGATGGATTTGTAGGGGCAAAATTTATAACTCCGCCAGGTAGTAACGTAAACTCGTCGTACGCTGCCTTACAGTCTACCGGAGTTCCGCAGTTGTTACTGAGTGCAGCAGTTTCCAAGAGCATTCCCACTTTCCCTGTTTTTGTGCCTTCCGAGTGTCGAAAGGCATTTAAACAATACGCTTGTTACTCTGCCTTTTTGAATCCAGCTCCTGTTACCGTTTCCCAAGCAGTAAGTCAGAGTGGAATTAACCCATTATCTCTTCCGGGTTCATTCACAGCTCTCGGTCCTTACACGCTCTACTTACCTCAGTATCCAGCATATGATGAATGTACTCACTTTACAAAAGTTTGTGCTAGTCTTCTGAATACCGCTGGGAGAAAGGTCAATTGCAGTGCCAAAGCGAGCACATCTCCTGTGGGTGCCAGGTCGTTTCCTGAAAACAAACAAATCGTCGCATCAGTTACTTTGACGAGCCCATTACCAGCGTTAAAGATTTCAACTAATCCCAATAATAACACTTTTTACAATGCCACAGCTGATTCAACTTCATACACAGAATCATGTCCTCCTGGCTTCGTAATCCCTGACGATCCAGATAATTCAGACGTGCAATGGATAACAGGAACTTCCTGCGCTATTCCTTGTCGAGCTCCACTGTGGACTGAGGATGAATGGGATTACTACATCAACACAGCAAACCGTATCCCAATTGCTGGTACGATCTTTGGAATAATTACTCTGCTCTACATTATTTACACGAAGTCTTGGGAGGAGAATTATTTGATGATTGTTTATACTATTGTTGCGTTGGTTGCTTCTTCACAATCTTGGAACTTTGTTTCTCGTGAAAGTTTTGATGAGCGCATGTGCATTGATAATGCTGTGAACTTTATGCAAAAGTATCGTCATGGCCCTTGCATTACACAGGGTGTTATTTTACATTACTGTTTCATGTCTTGCTCAGCGGTTTTGCTGTGTATGGCAATCGAAAGATTCTTAGTTCATCACAAGCTCACTGACTTGACTCGTCACCCTGTGTATCTTCTTGCCCAAGTCCTTGTTATCTTTTTCTATCCAATCATCCCTGTTGTTATTGTCGCAGCAAGTAATGGTTATGGCTTTGCGAAGAGTCAAGGAGTTTGTTTCATTTTAAGTTCAACGTTCACTACTCCTGGCTTAGATACTGGTTTAGGTGGGGTCACTGTACTTGTAGTTTATGGCTTAACATATATAGTCATGATTTTATCTGCTTTGTATATCTGGCGAGCATGGGTTCCTCTATGCCCAACGAAAGAGACTTCAGGGAAATGGAAGCCCCCTCATCATGGATTAACGTGCATGGATATGATTAAAGGAATAGATCATTACTTTGCACTTATTTTATTGTCAGTCTTTGTTTTTGTTCCTTATTTTGCTTTCTGGGGTCAGATTCAGTTGTATCAGCAAGATTATCGTCATGACTATATGGATTGGGTGAAGTGTGTTTTCAGCAATTGGGATGGCTCAACAACAGCTTCCTATGTTGATGTTTGTGGTGAGCATGTGGATAGTCGACCATCAAATGCTTCCAACCCTTTTCTTGACTTTGCATTAACTGCTAACATGATTGTTATGGGTCCAATTTTCATTATTGTCCATGCCGTGCATACTTACTTAAATGAACCCGAAGAAAGATATAATCCCCTCCCTTCAACTTCTCGTAAGTTTCCTGGTGGTTCCGCAAAAGAGGAACCAGGTATTGAGATCTCTGGTAAGAGTGAAGGAATTACTGAACTTCAAGTGGTTGGTAAGAACGAGGAGTTACAAGCTTAGTCATTCCCTTCCTGTTATTTCTTCATTATCTTCTCATTTTAGTATATATTCCTTGTCACGCAATTTGTATCAATTCGTCGACATTCCTCATCTGTTTCTTTGTATCGTGATAATTATGATATGCAGGAGATAATCGAATGATAGCGTATTGTTTGATTTGATTCTTTTTTTATCATCGTTTGTCTATTTCTTTCTCAAATTTATTATTTATTATGCCTGTTTTTAAGTTGTTCTGGGACCTTGATTCAAATTGAGCTGTTGTCACATGTGCTCTCAAATAGTTATTAGGTAGCTGTTTTTCCTTGCCGAAACGCATAAAATTGATTATAGTAGAATTAGAATATCAGACAACTATGACAGTTATGTTCTGTACGCAAAAATTCACATAATACCACTGATGTTGTAATATTAACAAATTGATGCAATTGCATTGTTCAATCAAATGGAAGTAGGAAGGGTTATGACACAGTTATGAACAGTCAGTGAGCACTTTCTTTAAATCTTTCATCTCATTTTGCTACCTTGTTGATTCTTATAGAAATTATCGAAGTTGTCTTCAATTCTTTCCAGCTGGTCTGGGTGAGCCTGATAAAAGGGCAAAGACATTTCATGATGAAACCTCTCCGACCAAGGAGTTCTTCTCTGACCTCCGAACACCTCAGTTACATTTACTCCATCGCGAATGGCAATGAATTTTCCTTGATCTCTGGTTCCAGCTCTCCATTTGACAGCGTAGCTCCAAATCCTTCCTTCTAGAGCCCAGAAGTTGGTCTCATTTCTGAGATAAGATCTCAATCCTCGCTGCCAATATCTTCCAACCTCTTCCTCGAAGTTCCATTTCTGTACTTGAAATATTCGAATTCCCCTAAAGAAATGTGTGAATAAAAAGATTATTTCAATGAGTCAGCTAACCTCCAATATTGATAGATGCCTTGTCCTCGTCCATAATGACGCTCAAACTGGAAATAATTCAATGCTGGATTCAAAAACCAGTCACCATAAAAGTGATCTGACCATACTGTTCTACCATCAGGCCTAAAGAAGACTTTATGCACTTGTACAGGAACAAGTCCCATTCGATCTAACCAATTCCATACACCGTAGCGATGCCGGATATACACTGTCCACGTTGAATTTATGAAATCGTTACCATCAAAATAAGGTAACTCCATGTTCTCTTCTTTTGTCAATGGGGGATCATAGATATCATACCAATTCGGTTCTTTTAAGATTGGGAAAACATTATCCAACACACCGAATAATACCTTTCCGAATAAAGACGACCTCAGAGCTGTTTCATTGAATCCACTCTCATCTAATTCAGGGAAACTTATTTTATCAGAAGTTCCAACCTTCCTATTCCCTATTATTGTCGAGTTTTCTCTATTCACTCTCTTGAACACAGTATTCTCAACATAATTCCCTCCTGATGTTCTTTTCCCACTGTTTAAAGATATTTGATCGCCTCTACAAGCAATTTTAAGAGTAGATAGATGGTAAGAGAGGGTAATCTGCGATCCCCAGACCACAATAATCCAGAAGATAAACCTCATCAAGCAAATCACTATCATTTCATTATTATACATCACACTTATATACTCTAAATGATTTATAATAATACTAGTAATAAAACACGCAAACAAACTTACGGATTGATTCCAAGACTCTCTAGATATATATACACACACATAAAATAATACAAGAGAAGAATAAAAAAGCACTTTCACCATCCTTAATTCTTTTTCCCATTCTCGTTTTTTGGCGAATTATTAAAGAAGATTGCTGAAGCTCTTTTAATAGCCTTCAATGTTGATCCACCTTTCGCCCTCGCATCTCCTTGCTCTGAAGAATCACTCTGTGAGTTATTTGAATCTTCATTTGAATCATCTTCATCCTCATCATCCTCTCCATCTTCACCTTCCTCTTCACTGTCAGAGAAATTTTGTTCCTCTGCTAATTTCTTCAGCTCGGTCATATTTGCGGCAAATTGAATAGCGGGAGGAATAGAGTCATCTGAGTCATCATCACCTTCTCTTTTGTCTGGTGATCGACCTAGACCCTTATAAACACTTTGAAACATTGACTTGGATACCCCTGCGGTATCATCGCCGTAGATCTCATCGCCTTTATTTTCCCCAAGACCACTACCGGAAAGATTCGAAGAATCAGAGCCAGAAATACCCAAAGCGTTGAAAAATACACTTAAGCGAGTAGTTTTCGGCTTTTGCGGTTTCTCTTTATCTTTAGTTCCTTCCGGCTCCTCGAAGACAACATCATTGACTTCAGAGGTGGTCGTGACTGGGGTAGCAGATGGCGCCGTGGGGGGTAACAGATCACCTTTGGCATTAGGTAGATGGGGAGGCTCATTCACTGCAGCTTCAACATAGCTCTTTACAAGATATTCCAGTTCCTTTGCTTGAGAAGTGACAAGATAAACACAGTCACAGAACCTCCTTGTGTCGAGCTCACCGTTTGCCTCTTCCTGATATTCCTCAAGGTCGTACAACGAGACGTTAGGTTTGATGACCCAATAGGTAAAGATATGTTTCTCTGGATATGTAACCCATTTGATAATGCGCTTATATGGATGTCTCATCATAATCGGTTGTTCAGTTAGTGTCATAAGGGTAATTGCTAAAGGACCTACACAGGCAGACATCGAAATAATTGGCGGGCTGTTATCTTGTTCAAGGGGATTATCGTCGTATTGACAATGAACTTCAAAGAATGTCGACCCGTAGAATGGACAAAAACTCCTTAGGGACGACAAGAAGTCTATCTGAGCATCCACTTTACTCTTTCCAGCCATTCTCGCGTAGAATAGCTGGACGCGTTGAGCGAGATCGTTCCCCAAACCCATTCCAGAAACTGTTGAAGAACATAATGCCTTCATTCGACTTCGAATCGGATTAGGAAAACGAGCAACGACTCGATTCTTTAAGACTTCTAAGTTGTGAACAGCTGGATTGAAGTCGCCAGACTCGGCCTAACAAAGAATTAGATGCATTTAGTCGACCAAAAATACCGCCTACCTGTAACTTTAAGCAACCTAGAATGAGAGATTCGTCTTCAGTGAGAAAGAACTTCTCTGTGTTAATCATGAAAGAAGCTTCCATAAATGTCAACCAAAGCGCCGTGTTGGGCTGCTTTACTCTGTGACCATACTGAAATACTTCACTATCAAATGAACCATATTTATAAGTAATCCAACTACGAAATAATAAACGAACTTCTTGACCTGAATCAGTTGGATCCCTCAGAACATCTGCTACAACTTCATTCAACTCCGCACGTCGAATAGAACTTCCGAATACTCGGAATATTGCATGGGTTGAAATATCAGTTAAATCTAAGTTAAACTTCAAAGCAACAAGAACATCAGCGATGGTACTATTCTCAAACAACTGAAGTACTTTCGATGATCCGTCTAAGAAAAAGACACGAACTAATGCATTCAAATTCACCACAGTATTCAGAGAGCTTCGGCGAACAATTACATTTTTTAAAGCAGCACTATTCCTTCGGCTAACTTTTGGTGATACATAGCTCATTTTTCTCTTACTATGTCTGAAATCCTCTTTGATTCTGTGATTGAACAGTTGATTGAAAGAAACAAAAATTATTCGAACGGCTTTTGACGGCCTAATTCGGCCAAGGCCCACCTTTGGCCGTCGGGGGCCGAAGGTGGAGAGAGAAAATTAAACAGCAGTGATTTATGAATGAGATTGTGAAGTAAAACAACTCAGATTACTGACTTACTTTCACGTGATAATTATGAATTTTAAAAAGGATATTGCAAGTAAAATTGATAAGAAATGGCCAAAGCATTATTTAGAGAAGGAATTTGAAAGAAAGCGAGCTTATGACATTGTTCTAACGATGGATGAAAAGCAATATTCGAAAGAAGTTTGTGAATGGGGTGCGAAGGGATTTGCAAGCATTGCTTCGTTAGCGATGACTACCCAAAATGCAGAATCTTTAGCAGATTTTTTGGATGATGGGGGTTGTGAGTCGCTGTTAAATATTATGAATAAATTTGGGGAAGAGAGCTCTCTCATTGCTGCGTTTGGTTGTATGACAATCTCAATTTTAGCTTATTGTTTACGAGAGTTGAAGGAGTTTTTGGGTGAGATTGGTGGTTGCGAGGTTGTTGTTTACGTCATGTCGGTGCATGTGGGAGATCCCGAAGTCTCTGAGTATGGGAGCCACGCTATTGGCATACTTGCAAATAATAATATTTCCAACTCATATCGCTTATCCGAGAGCAATGCGTGTGATATCCTCGCCCAGGTTGGGAACTTCGGATTCAATCTGCGGCACGAGAAGTGTGTCCCAGTTGCCAAGAACGTATGTTATGCCTTTGCTCAACTCGCTGAAGCTGTAAATGCCAAACGGTTGATGGAATGTGGTGCATCTTGTTTGGTTTGCCATTTGACAAAGCTTCACTTCAAAAACGAAGAGTTCGCTATCGCTGCTGTTCATGCCATTTGTGCTCTTGCCTCCCTCAATCCGTTCCATCGAGAAGAATTAGGGAAAAATGGAATCTGCAAATTAATTGTTGACATCATTCAAGTTCATCATGATAATACTCCGCTAATCACGGAAGGGTGTGAGTCGATCATGCATCTATCGTTGTCTCCGAACAACGCCGATAAACTTAGCGACCACAATGCTTGTGAGCTGATTATCTCTTTATTTTCGAAAGTCATGATGGAAATTGAATTTGGCACTGAGATTTGCACTGGAGCCCTATTGCACTTCGCGACATACGGCAATGGAGCAAAAAAGAATCGAATAAAGTTTGTATTGAACAACACAATTGATTTATTGAAAACCGCACAATTCAGTGCGAAAGCATCTTTCAAAGCAAGAGAGAATATCAATACTCTCTTAGAGTTGTTGAATAACGAAGTCTCATTAAATTCTGATTTAGGAAACAGTATTGTTAACGGAGGACCTGGAACACAGAATAACGCTTCTTCAGTCTCTAGCCCCAATCCCTCCCTACCTTCCAGCACTTCAAGCGCTAGTATTCCAAACAGTACCTCTTCTCATTTAATTAGCGTGATTCACGGCAGTGAGATGAAAGGAAACACCATTCCATTGCATGTGGAGGTGAGGGAAGTTATTGAGTATGATTCACTTCATAATAAACTCAACAAACGCACTGAATCTCCTCCACATGATGTGATTGATTCCGCCCCAAGTCCCAATCCCTCATCATCTAGCCATATTAGTCCTAAAAATGGACTTGAATCTATTGGAGGCTTTGGTATGAAGCTTCTGGGGATGAATAAGAGTCGCAGTAACTCAAACGCCGTTCCTATGTTGTCTGAGAACCAGACGAAGAATGGTACCACTCCGACCGCTGTTTCAGGAAATAAAGGAATTTATGAAATATAAGAGAATAATTCTGCGTTGATTTGTTTTTTGCTGTTTAGTTGAATTTTGTCGTAGTTTTGTTTCGTATATAAGTTGCTTTAGTTGTGCTTTTAGTTTTGTTTCTTTGAGGTCGATGAAATGTCCTGGTTTTCAGAATAGAATAATCGCTATCACTTATGATATCTTGATCTATGAGTAAGTAAAAATGAAATATGCTGTTAATGTCTCTGAGATTTATTATATCTCTTACAGTGGCTTGCATGTTAGTAATGTAAATTTATAATAATCCATCTGATTTAAGCAATTCTCTAATAAATCAGTTCAACTCACTCGTTCTTTGAATAAGTCATTCCCATTAATTGCTATGATGTTTCCGTGCCTTATTGTAGTTCTCGCGCTGTTGGGATTTGCTTCATCGTCTCTAATTATACCATCGGTTTGGCCACAGGTAATAACTCAAAATTTCTCTTTATCCTGCTTAGATCTTTCTGATTAGCCTAACGTGTTCACGACTGGAGAAAATGATTTTTACTTCAAGACTCTACAATTTGAGACAACATCAGGAAGCATTTCTACTTTATCGAATGCCTTTGAGCGTTACTCGCGCATCATGTTTCCCCATACTACTCATTCCAAATCAAGAGCCTTCCACGTTAAAGTCGCAGTGAGTGATGCCTCGGAGGCCTATCCGCAATTGGAGACTGATGAATCATATACACTGGACATTAACCAGCAATCTGATATCCAGCTCTCCGCAAAGACTGTGTACGGTGCTCTGAGAGGTTTGGAGACATTGTCGCAGCTTGTCATCTTCGACTTTGAGAAGAAGCAGTATTTTATTCCTTCCGTGCCGATTCATGTGGATGACTCTCCTCGTTACGCGCACCGTGGGATCTTGCTTGACACGTCACGTCATTATCAGCCTGTTTCCTTCCTTAAGAAAACCGTCGATGCTCTCTCATACGCTAAATACAACGTTCTCCACTGGCATGTAGTCGACACACAGTCCTTTCCATTCGAAAGTGTGACATATCCAAACTTATGGAAGGGCTCTTATACTTCTGCAGGTGATACTCTTCTTTTTTCTGTCACTTCGTTGTAACTCTTTTTTGGATTAGAGCGTTACACACAGGATGATATCCAAGAATTAGTGGAATACGGTCGCGAAAGAGGTGTCAAGATTATGATTGAATTCGATGTGCCAGGTCATGCTGCAAGTTGGTGTAACGGATATCCTGAGATTTGTCCCTCCACCACTTGTCTCCAACCTCTCAATCCTGCTTCAAATCTCACATTCCCCCTTATTACCTCCTTATTAGGAGAATGTACTGGTGCTGGATCTTCTACCCAAGGTCTTTTCCCTTATAGTTTGCTTCATTTGGGGGGAGATGAGGTGTCGTACACCTGTTGGACTGCCAGTAAAGAAATCCAAGCCTGGGAGAAAGCCAATAACTTGAATGGAGATGAAGAAACCTACAAATACTTTGTTGATAAGGTAGCTACCATTACCCGAGAACAAAACCGGCTTCCAGTGCAATGGGTGGAGGTTTTCGAACATTTTGGTGATCAATTAGATAAAAATACCATTGTTCATGTATGGAAGGAGAAGTCAACTTTGGACGGTGTTTTAAAGGCTGGCTATCGAGCATTATTATCGAACCAAGATGATTGGTATCTTGAGTAAGTGATTTGTATTATTTGCACATCGTGTTTTGACGATAATGAAAAAATAGTCATTTAAGCACTACTTGGCAGACTATGTATCTGAATGAGCCAACAGGCGCACTTACCGAAGGATCTGACCCTACCCTGATTATTGGAGGTATGTTAATGCTCCTTAGTTATAAAGTCTTTTTAAATTTGATGTAGGTGAATCTTGTATGTGGGCGGAAACTGTTGACCCGTCTGTGGTCGAGAACACTATCTGGCCAAGAGCAGCAGCCGTATCCGAGGTTCTGTGGAGTGCAAAGGAAGTGATCTACAACAAAAATGGAACTGCGGATTTAACTGCAGTTGAGTCTCGTCTCGAGACCTTCCGATGTCTTTTAACGCAAAGAGGTATCGCTGCTGCACCAGTGTTGAACTCCCAAGCCCGTTCATCTCCTCCTAATCCTGGCTCTTGCTACGTGCAACGTCGTTAACAATGTATTATGTCTAGAAAAGACGCATCCTAATGATGTTAACATTTCCTTTTTAACATCACCGATTCATAGATTATTCCTTAACATTGAATATTAATTAATTTCACGAACTGTTTCTAATTTCGAAAAGCGAAAGTTAATGGCCAAACTCAAAGGTGAATGTATGCTACGTGCTAGGAGCACAATTTAGGAGACGATGAACTGCAAGCTAAAGCTTATCTTCCCAAATTCTTTGCCATTTGCAGAGGCAGAGGATGATTTGCCCTCAGGTGATACCAAGGGCAGCTCGACTGATTGTGACTCTTCAGTAACTATGTAAGGAGCAAGGCGAAAAGAATTCCAACCTAACAAAATCTTCCTTCTTATCTTCTCTTTGTCATACACTTCCACTGTGAGAGTTTGATTATCCACATCACTATTTGCTGGTAAAGAGATCCGCATTACGTCAGTAAAATCCCCTTGGCTCGCATTATGTAGCAAAGATGTTTTCACTTTCACTTGCAAAGACGGTATAAGGAAATAAACATAAGGATTCGCTTTTGAAAAGATTGAGGAGGTGTGAATGCCGCTTAAACGAACCTGCGAGATTTTTAATGTGAGCGATTTCAGTCCTCGATTCGAACTAAGAACAGTGGTTGCTGGTGTGTTTGTTTCATTGTCATCGAAGAAGTGAAGGGCTTGTTGCACTGAAGGAGTTGGGGGCGCATGGTGAGGAGTATGGCGATTCACAGCTGTGTCATAAATCGGTTCCTCTTTGTTTTCTGTCATTAAACTGATCCCTGGATTTTTGCTCTTCTGTGTGGTTGAAGCTTGATGGTTATTATGTTTTGAAGATGCACCACCAGTTCCAGTATTTCCCGTAAATAAATGAAAAAGCGACGTTTTACCAGAAGAATCTTGTCGAGTAGTTCGTACAGGAGTTTGTAGTGAAGATGAAGCGGGTTGGTTATTCTTCGATGACGCTGAAGTAGGATTTGAGTTGGATGCTTTATCATTAATATTCTCGTTCACATGTGCAGATTTTCCTTTCGCCTCTTCCATGCTTACAATTGTTTCGTCGTAGAAGACCTCGAGACCAATCACGTCAAATAAAGTATTTTCATCGTATACAGCTTTCTCCCTATATTCTTTTTTGGAAGAGACTGTAGAATCCCCTTTCTTTGGCATGAATGTCATCTTTTGGATCCATTCAGATGCAGTTTGCCTTACATTATCCACAGTCGCACTACCAATTAAGGCTGGAGAGGAGTATTTTCCACTATTCCTTCCATTTCGGTTTTCTCCTAATACAATAGAATGGTTTGTAGCCGATAGCGGAACCTGCACCTTTTTACTTGAAGGATTAGAAGTAGAAAACAGTCCCTTGAAAGGATTCTGCAAAGAATCTGGCAACGAGAGAAGAGTTTCATGATTTCCACGCGAAGATGGTTGATTTATGACTGAAGATTTCGTTGAGTTGCTTGAATTATGCATATTATGAGGGGAAAACATTCTCCAAAGCAAATCCCGTTTCAGGTTTGATGGAAACTCCTCCTCAAATGGGAAAAAAGGCTGCTGAATTGAATTACTAAAGTTAGTGTGGTGGTTGCGTGGTTGAATATTAATTGGGCAAAACTCATTGGTTCGCCGATAAATAACCTCATAATTTCCATCAAGAAAATTCATTAAATACGTGAAAAGATTCTCCTTTTGATAGCGAGATTCTTCCCCATCGTTGCTTTCTGTATGTAATGGTAAGATAATGTGCAAAAGGAAATATTCCAAAAATGTTGATATGACTTGATTGAAGCCTGAGGTGGAAATGTTCCCTGATTTCTCTTCCGTTAGAGACAGCAAGAAACGTAGAGAGGAATTGAATTCAAAAGATTCAATCGAACGAACGAGAAGGTTGACTAGGTGCTCAAAGTACTGTAAAGGTGGAACTGTCCATTCCATTGACCAAGTGATTAACAGTTCCCCTTTCTCCTGACCCGCCTTTAAAGGAGGTAAATCAACAGAAATCATCTCAAAAACACTCTTCATGTAATCAAAATCTGACTGGAATTGTAAAACCTCCTCTCTCGTGAATTGATGTAATGGCGTTGAGGACCCATTTGATGTTTGCGCTACTGCGTCACGAATAAATAGAAGGTAACGATTGATTATTGTTTCCTCACAAAGATAGATCAAAGCTAGGTAAAGGGACATATCACTAAACCAGCCTCTCACTTTTGTCAAATAATTGAGTATTTGTTCGCAGACTGTGGTTATAAAACGGGAAGGCGGTGGATTCGATGAGGTTAGAGTAGTCGCTGACACCTTAAAATAGAGTTCATCAAAGTGCAAGAACGATTGTACCACTGGCATAAAAATCAGACGAGTGATGATGAGAAGGAGCTGTTCTAAAATGATGTCATACGACTCCTCTTGTAATGACTTCATGATATCATTTTCCAAGCTGGCGCTCAAAGTCGAAGTTGGAGCTGCGACAAGAAGTTTATGGGTCATATCTCTTAGCACAGGGAAATAATCACTCATAATGCGTGAGCAGTCGTTTAAGTTCGCTACGAATAGCGAAAGGTCTACCACATAGTCAGGTTTAATATTCTTTTTCATCAAAAGACTAAGATTGAGATAGTGTGAATGCGTGGCCGAATAGTATTCATGACCAACAAACAACCAGGCATTGTAAATCATCAAAAGTAGCTTCTTGCACAGTTTCAGATAGGGAGAGGAAGACGTTATCGCAGGGGAAGGAACAAATGAATAGATAATTGGAGTTTGTTTGAGTGAATCGTAATAATCAACTAACATTTTGAGTATCTTCTGCGCGTTTTCAGGAATCAAAGATACTTGGAAGCCATCGCTGTTCAAACTCACCGTCCACCTGTAGTTTGATTGAACTCCCTTCCCTTGCCCGGAGGTGGCAACACTGGACCCCTCACGAAATAAAGCTGCAATCAATGATTGCAGTCCTTTCAAATGATCTTGATACATCTGATGAATGAAATCCAGTATAGTCTGGGTTGGAAGAAGAAGGAAGGTTGGATCGATGGAATATATGGATGGATGAAAAAGTGTAAGGAGCGTCAGAAATCTTTCCTGGAGGTAGTCATTTTTCTCGACAAGGAACTTCATCCATCTTCTTTTCTTCAAAACAGCAAGATCGCTCGTGTAAGAATTGATTGGGATCGAGAGAAACGAAGCTATGTCCTTCAAATTATCTTGAAACTTTAGATGCACGACAGTAAGGAAGGTTTCGAGGAATGGTTTAATTTGTTCTGGAAAAAAGTTTTCTTGAAAGGAACTACTGGGAGGATTCATAAACAATCGCGGAGTTAGAAAAATCAGTGATTGGTAAAAGTCTACCAAGGTCTTATCTAGGAAGATAGAAAGCCTTGCAATCAGGAATTCATTCTCATCCAAATCCTTTCCATTAGATTGCAACGTTTTTACTTCTGCTGTAGCTTGATCCAGTAGACCGTGAATTCTCATTCGGATGGAGTCATTTGAATAATGCGCGGCAGTGATGTCACTTGAAACGTTAAGAAGATTCGGAATATAAAACAAACGAAGTAGGTGAAATAAAATGCGAACATAAACTCTTTCCATCGCTTTGTTCGCGTTGCTCTCATTAGTAGCGAGTTGTACATGCTGTGCTTCCAAGTTTCGTATGATGCTTTTTACTGATGTGACCCATTCTCCGCTCGTCAAATTGTCGGGAAAGAAAGCGAACCCTCCATCGGTTTGCTTTGAAGGAGATTGTGGTAAAGCGAATCCAGATTTTGTAAATCGTTTACTATCTGCACGAGAGGGTAAAGGCAATGGGTGTAGTGAAGGAGCTTTAGATTCGAGTGAAGTCAATTCGTGATAAACTTCGACACTTCTTCTTCTAATTGAAAAGAACAGGGATAGTTCTTGAGCCTTACAAGGACCACAAAGAATCTCCAATGTGAAACGAGATGCTGTTGTGTTATTGTTGGAATTATGCAGTTGAAGAGTAAGAAAGAGACAAGACGAGGAAAGAACAGTTGCCGATTCCACCTGACAAAGTTTCAATAAATAAGCTCTGTGATCTATCAACAACTTTCGAACTTACCTGTAAGTAAGGAAGTATGATATGGGGATCAAAGTATTCTTTAGATTTCCTTAATAAATCGGCAACCAAAGAGAGGGATTGCGTTTCAGCTGTGGCGACGACACTTTCAGAAGTGGGGAAATTCACTTTCAACACAACTCCGTGTGGGTTAAGGAGGACAAATCCATGATAGTTAACACTAGGGGTACTTTGATATTTATTCATACAGGAAATTTGGAGAATCTTGATCGGCCACCAAGTGCTAGAAGGAGATGAACGATGAAGAGAGCACATCAGCTGTGCATTTACAAGTTCTACAGATTTTGTCCTCACGAAAAGCTGTCTCTGTTTTGTAGAAGCTGGAGCCCCACTCGTACTCGGTCGCCGTTTTTCATCGCGCTTTGTGGTACCTGCCATGTCTTCGTTCGCAGCGTTGTGATAGATATCATCCAAATTCATCGTTGAGTCAACTGATTCTACATTGACCAACTGTGTAGTCAAATTGATATTGCCAAGGAAACTCTGCTCCGCGAGCATTCCATCCATCCTTTTGTCTAGTGAGATCAAAGTACATTTCAAACAAAAGTGGACTTACCTATAGGAAGGTTCTAAAGGAAGACAGAAAGCAGCTTCATCCTGGGGAAGGAAGCAATCTATCGGTACCATGACTTGTCCAAGATGTTTGTGTTTCAGAAAGCCAGACGCAGCATCTCGAACCAATACCATTACTCCTTGTACTTCGTCAATCCCTAAATTTTGGTCTTGTAAAAGAATCTCCTTATTCCATTCAGGGTCAACGCTCTTGATTGTATCAGTTCGAACATCGGTATGATTTGCCGTGAGGCGTTCTTGATTCTTCCCAACAAGATACACAGTACAATAAGCGGAAGGAGGAGTAGCTTTCTTTCCTCCTCCACCAGCAAGACCAGAAGCAGAGCGAATAAAAACTCTCAAAGCTTTATGAAATTGCTTTTGGACTATATCTAAATCGTATCTTTTGATGTCATTACATTTAAGAAACGACTTCACAACTCCGCTGTACGATGCGTTAGGATTAATTGTTGTTGCTGCATTCATACCCGAACTGAAGTTAATTGAGGTCGTACGCTTTGGACTCGGTTTAGGACTCTCACATTCGCTGTCTTTCTTGTTGAGAGGAGGAGGCGAAGACACCCTCATAGACTTTCCTCGAGATCTTCCAAAAGATGAAAACTGACCGAAAGGAGAAGTTTCGGCATTATTATAGGAATCAGTGCCAGAGATAGATGAGGCGATCATTTGAGGATTCGCATTGTTCATATTCAACAACACCTTGCGCATATCAGCGTCAAACGTTTTCGGATTCACAGTCTCCAAAAATGGATTTTGCTGTACAGTTTTCTTTCCTAAAAGCTTTCCATTTATTCGATCACTGTACACTTCAAACTCCCATATACCTTTTACTTGGCTACTGGATCGAACTAAAGGAGAAATGTCTTTGTTCTGTTGGGATGGGGAAGCGAAAAATGCTGTTGACGGGGAAGAGAAATCAGTCTCCGGTTTCATTCCTAATATGTCCTCAGTGAGTGGAATCAAAGTATTGTGAGTGTCGATGGTTTCAAAAGGAAGTGTTCCATTCCCAAATTGTTCTGCAGCATGGATCGTCCTCTTATCAGCAATGTTTGTTGTGGCGAACTGGAGTTCCAGTGACTTTAATTCTGACTTAACCACACGGAAATAACCGGCTGGTAGTCGAACACTAACATGCATCACGTAATCTAACGGAAGCCGATGATCAAGATTAAGGGCTAAAGCAATGATGTCTCGAAATAATATCACAGTTTCGTCAGAACGTGTTGGGCTATTGGAACTACTCAATCTACAAAAAACACCATTCTCTCGAAGCTCGAAAGAGTCATTGAAAGAATTATTAATACTATTACTTCCAATCCCAGTGAATGTGCTCATGGTAATCGAAAATTTCTTCTTTTCTTTTTCTTTGTCTTTCACAGCATCACGACTCCCAGATTTCCTTCCAGTAATATATTTACATCTTCCTTTATAGCTGACAAACTCTCCATCGATTCCTTGATGAATACAAGCTATAAACTTCCAATAATCTAGTTCTTTCTCAAACTCAAAGGAGTGGATCTCACTAATATCCTTTAAAATGATATTGCACCTCATCAAGCCTTGCTGACTGGAATTCATGTCCAAGTCATTAGAATAGGCATTCTTTAATAATTGCATAAAGATTTGTTCGTCTTGATTGTGCGATGGAGAGGAGAGAGGTTCGGTGCGATTGAACTGAGAATGATAATTTTTGGTCAAAATTAAGTTTGAATAGTTTGGAAACTGCGGAGGATAGACAGTCCTTATTTGATTGAGTGAATCGTTCTTACCAACTAAAACTTCATTGCATTCATCAATCAAACTCTCGAAATCATTCGATGAAATATCTGCTGGTAATTGAGAAAGAACAGAGGAGAACAGATTATAGTCTGTAGCCCTTGTTCTCAGCACAACTTCCCTATGCAGAACTTGATCAGGTGAAAGCTCTGCCATAGGTTTCGTTGCGATGCTAAAGAGAGTGGAAGGTTGGTCCTTCCTTTTAGTCACATTGCGTGAGAACATATTTTCTGACTGTTGATCACTCGAATTCTCGACTTGCTTTCAATTACGCCAGAAAAATCTCTCTTTCAAAGTGATCTCTTTCAAAGATTGTCTGAAAACACCTTGTTTCCAATCAGTTAGTTCACTAGGAATGAATTCTCACTCAATTAGAATAACTTACCGAACGAACTGAAAGAAGCGGTGATTCAAAATCCGGTGATTTCTAGCCGGTAGAATGCGCTTTCTTTTGAAAAAGCTTTGGAAAGAGAGAAAAATGTTGTCCGGGATAGCATACAATTATCTATGGTTCTACTGGCTTCTTCTCCTCTCTGTGGTCAGTTCGGATGAGATAGTGAACTTATCGAAGATCCCACCTGATCAAATTGCTATCGTTCAGTTCGATTCGCGTCCCCTCAAGAACTACTGGCTAACTGCTGCTCAATGGAATGCACGATATTGTGAGCAACACAATCACAAATTTCTGTACTACACAACAAAAGATCAGTGTCATTACCAACATGAAGCCTTGGCTGATGCTTGGTGTAAAGTTCGTGCAATGTTGAATGCTAATGAAGATTTTCCTGAAATCAAAGTATTCTTTTATCTCGATTCTGATGCAGTGATTGACAAGGACTTCGCTCATATTTCCCTCAATGCGATGATAGAAACAATGCAAACTCGCCTAGCATGGAATCCTACGATAAAACCGATCATATTCAATCAAGATGGACCGTGCTGGTGGTGTAGTTTCATTATGAAGATTGGATATAAAATGTGCTTGAACGCTGGGACTGTGGTCTGGTATCGACACAGTATAAGTGAAAAGATCTTAACTAATTGGTGGGATGCCTCTATGGATTCCTACGAGACCAATCCTATTAAAAGGTTGATCTTTTGTTTTCTCTTTCCGACCTTTAACATGTATGTTTTCGTTAGGAAGTTCAGATTGAAGTGGCCTTGGGAGCAAGATCGACAAATGGCAATATTTAATCGATCCTCCGAATATATTCAGATCGCAAGTGAACCAGATCGAGTATTTATGCAGCTAAAAGCTGGAGTGAAGAATGGATGGTGTTTGTCTCACTTGCCTGAAGCGAAATGCTTTATTTCCCATTATTGTGCGAATGGTAAATCAAAGCAGAAGATGAGGCAGTTATATGATGACGTTTCTTCGCCAGTCAAGTAAGTTAATGCGTTTCAGAGTTAAATGCAATTAACCTCCAACACTTAGTTCTACGATTAAAACTTTGACGCTTCACTTCGATTGAGATGGAAGTATCAAAACCAAATGTTACAAAATTTTAAAGGTTATGAGGGTAATGAACATTCTGAGTGAACAGCTGGAATAGCGATAAGGGTGGAAGGTTTATTAGTTGATTTTCACGGTTTTCCTTCTTCGCGTCGTTCCTCCATTATTATCAGCCGTTCGAGCCACCTGGACTGGTGCAGCCGTCGTCTTGGCAACTACTACAGGAGGAGTACTCTTTTTGACTGGAGATGGAGTGACAGGTGTTGCTGCGACTGAAACCTTCGGTTCTGGCAGGTTTTGAAAGTTCAGAGAGTTTAGCAAGCTTCCTGCTACAGTTAATGGTAGCCCCAACAGAATAGCTGTAATTCCTAATAATCCATTATCTCCAAGTAATTCATATGCACCGATAGCCAAAAGAGCGAATCCAGAAGAAGTGAAGGTGGCAGGAGAGGTTTTCAAGGCGGAAATAACTACAGGTAAGAGAATTGGAGCTGGTTCGATTAATAAGGGAGCAAGAGATAAAACTAATTGCTTGTTCTTGACAGCAAATTCTAACAAATTCCACTCGTCGATGAGAGGGAGCAGTTTCTCGATCTTAGAGAGTGTGAGTCCTTTCTTCTCAAGTTCTTGAATGAGACCAGAATCAGCCAAAATACTGAGTAGCTTCAACTCTCTTGTACGTTGAATGATATCATACTTGCGCACCAGTAGACCATCAGGGTTTGTGCGACGAACGAGGTCTTTATAGTTTGCTTCACCCAATAATTCTTTAGGAGTGACCACATCAGGATCTGTGACAAAATCCAAGCCAAAGTTCTCGTGCAAAGGCTGAATACGAGTTCTAGAAACCCTAACTGTCTGAAAGGCTTGTGAGATTACAGCGACCGCAAGTACCAAGAAGATTGTTTTCATCATTCTTTAAGGGATGTTCTTGACTTCGTTGATGCGAAAGATTTTTCATGCAACGTCAGTGCCGAGCTAAACGTCCCGGCACAGCGGCAAAACAGACTAATTTAATAACTTCAAACTCTTATTTATTTACAATAACATTGATTTTAAACCATCCAAAATCTTATCAAATGATGAAATATTAATCATCATTAAAACATGATCTTTATATTTGAACTGTTCTGTTGGAAGATTAATATAATACGCTTCATCAGCATGTTGGAAATAGAAATCATCTTCAAAGTTATGAAACATAACATCATTACTTCCAATAAGTTGTGTAAAAGGTTGAAGAGATGACTTTCCATAGCTTTCATTGAAAGAGCAAGGAGAGAGTACAAAGATATTTGCCATAGATTTAAAACTCTTGACAACTTCAACTTCAAGATCTGCCTCAGTTTCAGAGACTCCCTTCGCCCACTTCACATCCTCATAAAGGTTTCTATGCAATTCATAGATCAACTGTGGTGGAAAATTGGAAAATCTACCATGGAGTAGAACTCCACAAGCATTCTTTCCTTGGGTCGCTGAGATGAAAGGTTTGCTTCGATCCTTGTGCTGCTGGGCAACTTCAAAGATTTTCTGAAACAAAATACCCTCCTAATTGACGTTTACATAAGGATCTGAAATTGCGTAAAATTGTTTACCTTCACAGAGGTGAGGGGAAGGATGGTGGCGAAAGCGAAGACATCATCGTCGCCTTCATTGTTGACGACAGTGCCCACAGAAACTATGCATGATTACAACTATTAAAACTTTTACAATAGATAAGCACTTATAATCTTACCTTGGTTAATAATTAGATCTGATACAGTCGCGGTCTCTGAAGTTGGTAGTATCCACTGATTAAGAATCGTCTTAATTCCATGGAAATAAGCTTCCTTCATATCATTGAATTCAAACGTGAACTCTTCAATTGTTTGCTCCTTGTTCTTACTCAGATCAAGTTCATCTTCACTCTCTTCGGAATCATCTTCGTCTTCCTCGTTCTCGTCACCGTCGTTCTCATTTTCATCTTCAGTTGTACTTCGAGAAGATCTCTTGCTTTGCTCATTCAATTTCCTCCTTTTGGAGCCATCTAAATTGTTTTGTTGTTCTGAAAGGTTAGTCCCTTTCCTCAGTGGTTGCCTCGCTCTTTTGCCTTTCATTTCCCTATCCAATTTTCCAGTCTTCGGTATGTTATCGATATTATCGGTGGTATTGTTGCCCTTCGCCCTCATCTGTGCTCGTCTGTGCCCAAAGGGGTTGGCCTCCCATTTCTCATTTGGTTGAACAGGAACAGCACAACTCAATCATCCTTCTAAGAAGAAGCTGACCATTCTTTGACTTGAGAACAATGGATACTCTGGATACAAATCATGAGGAGCCCAGATCTTATTCCACAGCGAATGATGATGGGGATATCGCTTTTGATGAGTTGGTGCAAACTGAATCGCTCATTAAGGAAAGAACATTGAAACGAATCAGTAATGCGAATCGTGAAAGATCATTGAGCAATTTAGGTCAAAGTGTACATAGTCAAGAATCTGATCGTGAAAGTGGTGGGGAAAAGGAAGACGAAGAGTTTATTCGTTTGACTGACATGAGAAAATCGCTGTTTGAAGCTATCCCAGAGCCTTATTATGAGAGCAAAGAATTTCGTCGTGTTGTAATTACCACGCTAAAGGAAGGAATGGGGGATCATGATAGCAAAGAGGCATGCAAACTGTTACAAAAATGCATGAAGATTCGTGAGAAATGGGTCACCGCGCATCCTTTTCCTCCACAAGATATTTCTGAGAATTGCTTCGAAAGTTATGATGGAAAGTTAGTGAAAGGTATAGCGATGATGCAGTCAGTGGATGATGAATTCCGTCGCCGTTCTGTCCCTCCTTATGAGATCTTCGAACAACCACTACCTGATGCACTCAGGGATTTGGAGTATCGCATGGTGCGAGGAGTTATGATTGTACGTCGAATTGATCCCTCTACTTCTGTGCGTAGGGGAAGTCTCAAAAAAGGGGGAAACGATTATTTTCTTTCCTCTTCAGATGATGGGGAAGTTCCTAAAAGCCTTCCTGGCACCCCTTCCACTCGAGCAGTCAAAACCTTAGCAAATGCGGGAACAGATTGGTCTGAAACTATTTTTCCGGTCGGAACCTTCGAAGAATTTTTGAAGGATTTCCAATTAGTGAGGAAGACGGTGTTTTCTGGACCTGTAGCGTCTTACGCATTCAATCGACTGGAATTCTTGTTTGCCAAGTTTAATCTTCACTGTCTTCTCAACGCGTCTCTAGAAATGGAGGCACAAAAATGCGTACCGCATCGTGATTTCTACAATGTTCGCAAAGTCGATACTCACGTGCATCATTCGGCTTGCATGAATCAGAAGCATCTTTTGCGTTTCATTAAACACAAGTTAAAGCATCACCCCACTGAGGCAGTCATCTTTCGTGATGGTAGATTTCTTACCCTTGGAGAAGTATTTAAATCTTTGAATTTAACTGCGTACGACCTTTCTATCGATACTTTGGACATGCATGCGAATAACACCTTCCATCGGTTTGATAAGTTCAATCTGAAATACAATCCTGCAGGTAGTACTCGCTTGTCTTCACTTTGGTGAACTGATTCTAAAATTTTGTCTAGGTCAAAGTCGATTACGGGAAATCTTTCTAAAGACGGACAATGTTATCGGTGGACGATATCTCGCCGAAATTACGCAAGAAGTTATGCAAGATCTCAGTGCCAGTAAGTATCAACTGGTTGAGTGGAGAATTTCGATCTATGGACGTAAGGCATCTGAATGGTCCAGCTTAGCTCGATGGTTCTACATTCATCGTCTTGCACACCCAAATGTTCGTTGGTTGATTCAAATTCCGCGTCTCTATGATATTTATCGCAAAAGTGGTGAAGTTCATAACTTTGGTCAAATGTTATCCAATATCTTTGCGCCTTTATTCGCTGTTTCGATTGATCCTTCTTCGAATCCACCTTTGCACTATCTTCTTCAGACAGTCGTTGGCATTGATTCTGTTGATGACGAGTCGAGACCGGAGTTCGATCAGTTAAATCAGAACACGCCTATTCCTGAGCTTTGGGATATGCCTTACAATCCCCCTTACGGATATTGGATGTACTATATGTATGCTAATATTTGCGTTTTAAATAAATTGCGTGCATCAAGAGGATTAAGCACTTTTCAGTTTAGACCGCATTGTGGTGAAGCAGGTGATCTCGATCATCTGATCTCAACGTACCTTGTTGCCCATCAAATTAATCACGGTATTCTCTTAAGAAAGAACCCAGCTTTACAATACCTGTACTATCTCTCTCAAATTGGTATCGCAATGTCTCCTTTATCTAACAATAAACTCTTCTTGAATTACAACAAAAATCCGTTTATTAAATATTTCCAGTTAGGAATGAACGTTTCTTTGAGTACAGATGATCCTCTCATGTTACATATGACGAAAGATCCATTAGTTGAAGAATATTCTGTTGCTGCACAAGTTTGGAAGTTATCAGCTTGTGATCAATGTGAGATCGCAAGAAACTCCGTGTTACAATCCGGCTGGGAAAGAAAATTTAAGTTACACTTTTTGGGAAAAGATTACTGTGATATAAGAGAGACGAACGTGCCTATGATCCGATTATTGTACAGAGAAGAGACACTGGCTGACGAAATAAGAGAGATCGAGAATCATGCTGCCTCCTAAATCCGAATTTCGATAACCGCTGGAAGGAGACAAGTTAATTTAAAGAATATGGAGAGGACATTTGGTTTTTTTTTCAGTGATAAGCTGGAGTGAGGTGGATTTTCGAGGTGATTGTAGTGTAATTAATCGAATTTCTCGTTTTCTTCTTTTCGTTCTCAAATCGTTTTTATTCTTCCCATGCCTTTTATTGTGAAAAACCCACCAGCAAAATCCAATCACAACAAGAGAAGAACATTTTGACTGTTTTTTTAATTAGTGTTATTTTGGTATTGCTTCAAGAGATTTTCCACAGCATTTGATACTTTCATCTGCGTATTTACTTTGAAGACTGTCGGTGGTTTATAGAGGAAGAATTTTTCAAAATTGTCGCTTTTATTACATCTTTAATTGAATTCTTTGATGAACATATCAAAATCAAACAATAGTAACAGTAGTGCAAATGTGGTTCAGTCCAACAGTAGAGACATCAACGGTCCTAGATTCCAAAATAAGAATCTGAATAGCTATCGTGGAGCGCCATCAACAGGTTTGAGAACAGGTACTGAGCCCGAATAACTTTCAACATTCTTTTTTAATGTTTGAATTTCAGGTCCCCCAAAGCCTGCGGTACAAGTGATACAGGCAAAACAAAAGTTAGGAAAGGCTGTTGGTGCAGCCGCATTACCTCCAACACCGTTAAATACTCCTTCATTAAAACGAGAAACACAGACAAATCAGACTGCTCCATGGAACGGCTCAGCTCAAGGAATCGATGAAGGTTCTCCAAGTTTGAAAGGTCTAAGTGGTCCGGCGAAGCCTGCCCCATGGGCCAAGCCGGGAAATGCAGTTGAAGTCGAGAAATCGGAGGAACCGAAAGTGGAACTAACCACAGCTAAGCAAACCACTAGAAGCTGGGCGAATGCTGATGATAGCGACGATGAAGATCGTCAAGAGAATCCTCCAGAAACAGAATGGCCTGATAATTTCCGCGATGCTATTGAGGAGTTGCCTCCGGCTAAATCAGAACAGTATGATGGTCATGAAGGAGAATTTGCTGCTGGTGGTCAGCGATATGTACCTCCTTATGGTCGTAATAATCGACCAAACAACTCGGTAAGTATAGGGCCGTTATATTCTATTTCTTGTTCCTTGCAGGTTGTTTGTTATTGTTTGAATGAGTTCTATTAAATTGATTTCATTTTCTAAACTTCTGCAATATTCTTACCATTGTCAAACTGACGCAGCTTGATTTCTTAAAGCTGTGGCTGGGAAAGCAGTGGAAAAGTACCTTGTGTCTTCAATTTCTTTTTCTTTTTTTTCTAACGTGTTTCTCATTGTAGAGCGGTAATGAGGACAGAAGAACTTTTAACAGAAGTAATAATGACGACCACGAAAACTTCTATGATAGCAGATATATATCATCGAGTAGTAATCGATCCCAACAATTTGGTGGTAACAACCGTCAAGTAGAACGTATTGACCGAGATTTCGGAGGACGTAATGACAACGTCCGACGAGATCATCGAGTTCATGAAGAGAGTGGATATAACGGGAGAGAAGGAAACTTTCCTGATCAGCGAAATCAGCGCTCAAACTATCGAGTTGATGAAGATCGTGACGGGGATAATCGCGTCTCGTCAAGATTCAATTACGATCAAGAGAGACCTGCGTTTCGAGGCGATAGAAATGAGCGGTACGAAAGAAACGAAGGTGGAGATGGTGGATACAGAGTGACGCGACCCCCTGTGTCTGGATACGAGAATAGAGGCGCTGGAGATAATAGAGGATATAGAAATAGTGACTACTCTGATACGTCTCGATTCCCGTCGAACCGTTACGCCCCTCGAGATCAAGGATATTCAGATCAGTCTCAATACCAGGTAGTGTGTCAAGTTCTAGTTTCCCTACCCCTTCTAACAAAATTTTAGGGTAAGAGGTTCGGTGGTGGCTTCGCGTCGCGACAAGTTCAAGGACGTGATGATGAAGATTCAAACTATCGGGATCGATCGAGAACGATGAGTGAGGATTATCAACAAAAGCCAGGATATTCATCTGGAAACAAAAATCAGAAAGAAACTTACGATGCTCCTCGACCCGAAGATACGGTCGATCTCAAGGACATTGAAACCAGCAGGCGAGAAGCAGAATATCTGGAACAACGGAAATCGAAGCCGATCTCTTCTGAGCGACTGTCAGATCGGAGACCTGAATCTAACTATTCGAAGGAAGAGAGCTCACGCGTACCGCCGCACCAAGACAATGCCTTTCGGCAAACCCAAGGGGAAGGCTACGATTCTCGAAGATCGACGGGTTTATCCCATCAATTTCTTGGAAACAGTCGTCAGACGTTGGAACAGAATCGTTATGATAATAACAGTCATAACTATGCGAGTGAAAGTTCTAATTATGGCGCGAATTTTTCTTCAAGCAATAATCGCGGAGTAGCTGGTACTGAAGATGCTAAGTGGGGTCGATCAAGTAATCGCACCGGGGCTTTGTCCTCCAATTTTCCTAAGCAGGTGTATGGAGGTGTTTCTGATCGAGATATAATCCCAGATTATAATCCTGCTAGAAGAGAAGCTACACATGATTCTAACGTGGCAGGAGCTTACCGCGGCCAAGATGCCGTGAAACTTTCTTTTCCTCAGCACCACACACCAACTCACGAAGATCAGGTTTATAATTCAGAAAGCTACTCCCCTCCACATTATAGTTCAAATCGAGGACATGAACTTGAATATCAATCCTCTCGTCAAAACCAAACTGGCTGGAGAGAAGAACCACCCAGGGTCAGAGACAATCAAATCTCCCAACAACCCCCTCAGGAAATCAATTATGAGACTGAAATTTCAAGAAGCATGCAGAACGTTGGGATAAATTCTGTGGCGAGTCGGGAAGACGACCCTCGGGGAAATCGACCTCGTCAATTATACGACCCAAAATCGAATCAGCTCATTGATAGTGATGAAAGTCAAAAAGGGAAGGCAAAAGTTGCGCCAGTCTTAAAGGAAGCCCGCCAAGTAGAAAAACCAGAAAATGAAAAATGGCAAAAAATCCTTCAGAAAACTGATTCGGAGGAGCAAGTTCCCAGAACTGCGGTTAAAGATGCTGTCTTAGTGGAGCGACCAAAGTCTGATGTCGCTGTTACGAAGGTAGACCCGAAATCGGAAGAATTAGATAAAACCCAAAAGGTAAAGTTAGATCGACAACGCGAGCGCTTGAATCGAGAACCTCGAACGAAGGGTTTCCTCTATCGTTACACAGAATCTGGTGAACTGGAAAGACTAATGTCAAAATGGGAATTAGAACAGCAAGAACTTGAAAGAAAGAAGGGCTTGAATGTTGACGAGACAGAAGATTCTTTCAGCGATAGGGTGACAGTATTAAAGAAAAAGAGTGACTCCACCGACCATCAAGTTAATGCAGATTCACGCCCAAATCATACATCATCCATAAACGATTTTTCACAAGAAAATAAAAGACAGAGAGGTAATTAACCTCACCGTCTTGTTAAGTAATTGTGGTCTAACTTTTGCTGCGTAGACTCAAATGAAAGTCGAGGGTTATCCGCGGTCAACGCTAACACTAATGTTGGTGTTGTAGGTGCTGATAATCAAGGAAACACTACCGGTTCTAATATTCTTGGTACTTTAATGCAAGGATCGTCTTTATTTGACTCTTGGAATCGCCCAAACCATAATGCACTCACCGAAGATAGCCGAAACAACAGCGATCTAACTGGTCCGAGTCGTATGACCTGGTTAACAGGAAGCCAAAATTCATCGAATCCCGCCTTTGCTCCTGGTCTTTCTTCGCTTGGAAGTGGGCTTGCTGGGATCATATCATCTTCATCAAATGTCTCAAGTTCTCTTTTTCCAAATACCCAGCAAGATTGGTACGTTATTTTTTCTTCATGAACATTCATATCTAATAGCTATTCAGGTCTTATAACACTATACTCAGCAATGATACGGGAAACACATCCTTAAATCCGGTCTATTCTGGAAATAGTCTGAATGATATCAACCGCCAATCTAGCTTCTCCCCATTTAGCGGAATTCCTATTAATCTTCAAGATTCCGTGATTCAATCTGAGAAAAAGGATGGTCAATATTCTGCTTCCGGTTTGCGTAACTCTGAAGATACTTCAGGAGCGACTCCTGATAATCGACAATTTTTCCAGCGTGAATGGCAAAGATTTGCACAAGCCAATACCTTTGGAGCTGTAGGTAATAAGACAACAAACACAAAATCTAGTCGACCTTCAAGCGTTGACTCACCTGTTCTTGAAATTTCAAACAATTCTATGCCCTCATCAGTTGTCGCTGCGAATCATGCGATTAATAATTCAGCCACTAACAACTTGCCGAGCAGTGTATCTCCTGTTGTTGGCACAAGTAAGTCTCTGGACAGTGATGGTGGAAGAAGCAGGGAGTTAAATGAAATACACCATTTACCTCCATCGAGAAAAGAAGAAGAGCGTGAGGCGAGTAGAGGTGGGAGAGGACATTCTCGCGAAACCTCGCATAGTGGTGGGCGAGGAGATCATTCACGTCGTTCCCAACCCACGACAAGCGATGGAGACCGTCGTGCGACTGAAGGTTCAAGCAGAGCCAGTAGAGGACGTGACAATCAATATCCTTCTAATCCCTCTCAGCGCTCGCCTGTAAGTTCATCTGTGCCTACCACAACAAGTTTCCATACTCGCATCTCAACTACGGCACCACCCTCCTCTCGAACATCTTCGGATAATCGACATTACAGAGATCATTCAGAGAATAGATCCAAGTATGATTCTTCTGAGCGACGAAGAGACGAACCTAGCTCTTCATCATATGACGATGATCACAATAAAAGTTCGTCTAATAGTCGAGAAGGTTATAATAATTCTCAAACAAACACTCGCAGATCATACGGTGGAGGATCGAACAATAATAACGTTGGCTCGGGTTACAGCAGTTCTTCTCGTTCGTCTAATCAGTACTCTGGTGGCGGTAGAGGTCGTGGTGGTTATAATAATAACAACTCTTCCGGAAGAGGTGGGGGTGGAAGAGGCTATTCCGGTCCTCGTGCACAATCTGAAGTTATTTCTCACTCCAAATCGAATGAAGCGATTGAAAGCTCAAACAAGAATGCAACCAACAATTAATCACCTCTAATATTTTTCTGTTGTAGGATTATCTTTTGATATTGTGAGAGTAATTGACAATTTTCCCAGTAAAGTTGAAGTCACGCCGAAACCTCTTTACGTTGCTAATCGAACTTGGTCCAAAATACTTTCTTTTTTTTTAATTTCACCTATTATTAGTTCTTATTCGATTACGCTGTTCGTTTAATATTGGTGATTTGTGATTATCCGAGATAATGTTTTGTTCTCAACTAATCTTAGACCATTAATTGATGCTTTGACATCCAATCGAAAACAAACAAAAGCAAATAAACAAGTGAAAATCCAAATATTATTATATATATATTTAAAAAAAAAATAAAAGATAAATAATTAAATGTGAAACACTCAAGATATATCTAGATATGAATAATGTAATGTTGTAAGGCTATACTAATATCTGCATATTAAAGTAAAACTGATTCGAATCCAATAGAGAAAGAATGATCTTTTTGAACAATCGATTAAATTCGAAGTGTTGCTTCTCCATATTTATTATTTACAGGGCAAAGGAAGTATGAAACAAAAATCTGAAGACGACGAGTGCAACACCAAAGATGGAACTTATCAAATATTTATTTTAATAATAGCGACAGTGGTGATACTCGAAATACAACAAATCAAAAAAATCTTAGAAGACAAAACAGATCTTCCTTAAGCAATCTCTAGAACTGCAATGACTGGAAGATGATCGGATGGAGGTCTTCCTCCTCCTCGAATCGTTTTTGCGAAGGCTGCAACGACTCTGCATTGAATAGGCAAACTACACAGGATCCAATCCAATGTACGATTGGGTCTCTGCTCTTCCAGTGGATCAGAAGGGCGAACAGGATGAGTAATAGGTGGCGCTAAGTCTAGTGATTCAAAGACATCGATGAAAGCACACTCCTCGGCGAGAATTCGAACAGGATGAAAGTCTTCATTGAGATCCCCCGCAAAGACCGCGGCTTCTTGAACAGGCACAAGACGTCGTAAATGCTCGCAAACTTTAAGGGCAGCTGGTATCCTCTGATTAACTCCTGTCTGAATCTCTGTCTCGCTTCCAACCCAAGGAAAGTGAGCAGTCGAGAAGAAAACCGTCTTTTTCGAATCATCCTTCAGGCTAAGTCGCACCCAAAACAATCCACGAAGAGGATAATCATCCATTCCAAGATCTCCAAAGCCGAAGTCCACAAGGTCGAAGATTTCGGTGTTCCAATAGATATTCGATTCCTTCGTCCAACCCTCACGACTTTCTGATTTCACTCTTTGGTAATTCACAAGATTTTCATCAAGGCACTTAATAATATCCTTTGTTACCTCTTGGAAAAGATAAACATCTGATCGAATGGTGGACAGAAGTTGAGTTAAAGCATCAGATCTTTCAGGCCAATAATTTTGTCCCCAAAGATTATACGTTGCAACAGTGATTCGAGTCGGATGCCCCATGATTTTCAAAAGTAATAATCACGGGATAGAATTGACTAATGGAATAAGAGGCGGATATCTCAAGAAAGTGAAGGAAAAGGTGCGAAAGACTTGAGGGGATCTCGCTGGAAGAACTTGTGAGAGAATCAGGATCCAACAAAAAGCACTTATTCTGCAAACAAAGATCGAGCGAAAAGCGCTTCTTTGACCGGCACAATAAAACAAACAAGCGACAAGCAGTGAGAGCAATAGACAATAGACAAAACAACTCGATTTAATCCATCATATCTATACCAGACAGACCAATCATGTCCAGCAATACAAATGGAACAATTCAAACCCGTTATCCGATGATTGACCCTGATCCATCTTTGTCAAAGATCGTTAGTAACTTTGGTTTGAAAGAATATTCGATTGTTGCTGGAACAACTGTCCTTGCTTATTCTATCTCTTGGCTTAAATGTAAGTTTATCACTAAATTTAATGCTTCGTATCGTTCTTATGTTCTGATTTAGCCAGTAAGCCCCTGAGAGTTCCAAGTGCAAGATTCGCTGGTTTCGTTGGATTAGCTGGTGGTTTCTCCATCTCATGGCTCTTTACTTTGCAACGATTTCAAGGTTTAGCACCAAATCAAGCTGAATTACAGCGATATGGAAGGTTATCGCCGGATGAAATAGATGAAGGAATTAGAAGAGCTCGTGATGGTAACCTTGAGTTAGTCGATCCTCCCAAGAGACAATGAACATAATAATAGCTCACCACACTACAACCCCCTCAAACTGTGTCCTCTGACTCTCTTTCCTCTCATTGTAAATTTAAAAGAACAGAGGAATGAAGTAAAAGAATGAATGCTATGATTACAACACTAGGATACTGACGGTAGAATGAATAATGATGCGATATCTTTTTATTTGTCCTGTGATTGTTTTTGTGGTCGTATAAGAGGTTCTTTGCGAAGAGGGTGTTTATAGTAGTCTAATGCCTCTTGCTGTTCGGCATTAGAGGTCGTCACCTTACTTGCATCGCTGTCAAGTTTTCTCTCGCCTGTTGATTGAGATTTCGATTGAAAGAGGTCCAAACCATGATACGATTTCTCGAAAGAAGACAGCAGCTGCATCAATTTATCGGATTCTTGTTTATGTTGTAGGTATTTTTCTTGTAAAGCGGACACATAAAGGGTGATTTCCGGGGAGATCGTTGATTTCGGGATGTCAGAGGATTTGATTTTAATCGGCAACTTGACAGGTGAGAATGACGACGAGGGAAGTGTTTTGTCTTTCTTCTCGGACTGGCTATCTAAGACAGCAAACATCTGCTGATATAGCTTGGTATAGATTCCCTCGCGATCTGTAGGCGTTGTAATATCTTTCTGATGAAATGACGGAGCGCGGAACGTCACTGAGCGCAGTAAAGGAGGCTGCGAGACTGAATCAGTCACCGTCATCGTATCGGTTGACGCTGCATCTTTAAGGAGTAGTGCTGGTTGTTGTGTCTCGGCTATATCAAGCATATCATTGCTCGTTTTCTCCTCTAATGCTGACTCGCCCACACCTAATATAAGATTCTCTGATGATGGTTGTGGTGCTAACTGTGGTAGATAAATTGAAGATAAAGGATCTTCCATTTGTTCCCTTTCTTCCTCCTGTTGGTCTCCGGACTCTTCAAAGACCCAGGACTTTGAAATCTGGCTAAGACTGTTGTTTATTGCGTCGCTTTGAAGGTCTATCGCTTGACTATCTCTCGTGTCTCTCCTCGATGCTGTATAAAGCTCAGATGAATCATTAAAAGATATCGCTTTTAATCTTCTCGTTTCTGGACTATCTTCCACTTTGCGAGATGATATATCAACTGAACTACCAAAAACCTTATCTAAAGTTTCTGAAATCGTTAAAAGTTGTCTCATGATGACCTGAGTATCAT
Organism: Poterioochromonas sp. DS; assembly: GCA_015145745.1. Taxonomy (NCBI): domain Eukaryota; class Synurophyceae; order Ochromonadales; family Ochromonadaceae; genus Poterioochromonas; species Poterioochromonas sp. DS. The sequence continues at coordinate 75,585 of VKHI01000064.1, forward strand.
CTCTTCGTTCTATTTCAGTTGTATCTGTCGTGTCTTTAGTCGGTGATTGACCTCCTTCACCAGTATTCGATTGCACCGGCGACTTTCTTCCTTGTGAAGGTTGATGTTGGAGGAAAAGATCTTTAGAATTCTTCTCAATTTGCCTCCATGTGGTGGAAGACCATGGTCTTGTCTTCCCTTGAATATTACCCAGTTGAAGTTTAGAAGATAACGGTTTTGGGCCAGTAATACTAACATATTCGTGATTTCTATGGTCATTAACAGCAAGAAGGGTTTTATTAACAATGTTCAGACGCTTTCCAGCACTTTGAGCTCTCACGGGTTGAAGAGAACTGGCCATCTTCTCCGATGTTGAATACAACGGTGTGTTAACCTTTTCTCTCTCGTCAGAATATGCATCAATCCTTCTTTCTTGTGTCAGAACGGGAGGACTTCGGCCTGGAGGAGGTGAGGAAGAGGTTCGATAGTCATTGATGATCTCTTTCGAATATCTGGAGAGATCCTCATCACTGACACAAGAATTTGCATTGAGACCTTCATCTTCATCATCGAGATCGGCTTCATCGGACAAAATGAGGGGCTTTTTCACGTTCGGATCCTTCTCGAATACTTTCTTGAGAAGATTGTTCTCGGGGTTGCTTAGGCGACGAGATCGAGCCAGATTAGAAGGAGGATGTAACTGGGACAATGACTGTTGTTGACGCATAGTTTGTCTCTCCTGTTCAATTTGTTTGACAGCAACTTGTACACGTTGAGAGATAGATGAGATATGGTCTAATAATGCTGTCCATTGCTGATTTGTGATCTCTTTAAGACCCTGTGGTCTATTGAAAGAAGAAACATCGGTATTAATTGCTACTTCCTTTGATGCTTTGAAAGATATTCCATGATTATTACCAGTAAATGAAGGAGCTCGATTTAGCATCCGTCCGTGACTCTGTTGTTGATGTTGAGCTTGAAGCTGAAGTTGCTGGATTTGTTTCTGTAATGATGATACCTTATTGACTAATTCAGCATTTTGTTTATTTAATTTTAGAATAATTTTTTCATGATTCTCTTGTTTTTGATTTAATTTTACGAGGAGATAATTGACTTTCTCCGTTTGGATGATAATTTGTTCTTCGAGAGGAAAATGCTCATATGCCATGTTTACATCAACACTTCCATCAGAGCGATAGAGTAATGCTTTCCATCCACCGGATCTCTTCATACGCTCAGTAATGTCGACCAATAGATCCTTGATCGTATGATTGATCAAGTGATAAAGTGTCTCTTGTTGTTGTTGCTGCTGATGATGGTGGTGATGAGGTTGATCTGAGACACTAAAAGAATCGCGATGATGTGCGTATTCTTGGATGAGGGAAGCTCGACGCTCTGTCAAAACTTCTAACTTAGATTTTCGTCTGGATGGTTGTACTCTCTGGGGAATTTGATGACTTTGAGGGGAGGTAGTACTGTGGGTCGGGCTTATCGTCTGGGTTGAAATTATTCCTGTCGAAGATTCTTCTTTATCTTCATCGCCTTCTTCTTCCATTATTGTGGAGGGGGGTGGTGGTGAAGGGGAGTGACGAAGTAGTAAATGATCCTCTCTAGCATTGACCGCAGCAGAAAGATGATTAGCAGCTTCAAGAAGATGTTGATTTTGGAGCTTGATTAGCGATTGATTTTCGTGGTTCATAATTAATCTATTGGCCAAGAGATCTTGGTAAGATTCTATGATGCGAAGTTGTGTGGAAACATCAATGCAATCCTCAAGCGGGTTGTTGTTCACCTTTCGAATAAATAACTCCGAGTCAAACATCCAATGATTCATCTCCATAGATTGCTGAAGATGAGATAGGATCGTCACTATTGCTTTATTTGAGCCATTAAGTGATAAGAGATGTTGGATATCAGTGCGAAGAATATCATAATATCTCTTATACTCTCTCATTGCGATCTTCATCAATCCTATTTCTCGAGCATAAATCTTTTCATGTTTACGAATAAAACCTAAGAAAGGTTGGGATATCTGCTCTTTATTGTAGTACTTCGTCAGTAGGTCAGAGAAAATGGTATCTGATTTTAGTCTTCGGGAAAGTTTGCTACCTCCACTGCTTTCCGTGTTATCTGCTGAGCGCCGAGGCTGATTGCTACTATCACCTCCATCTTCATCCTCATCTTCTCGATCTGACATTGTTGGACTCGGACCGGATCCTTTTTCATTTGCACTTGAAGGACGATGAGCGAGATTCCTTATCAAAAAGGAATTAGTAATTACTCCTTTCTTCTTCTTTTGGAGAGGTGAAGTGGGAGTGTTCGCAGAGGCCATGCGATTCGACCAAGAGAACATGTCTTCCACCGTTTGTGTACTTACATGATAAAAGCGATCATGAGAATGCTGTCGCAGTTTGCTTTTCTTATCAATCTTAACTTGGGCTGCAGGATCAATTTCAATTAATATTTTAGGCTTCAAAGTTTTTCGCTTCTTTTTTTGTTTCTTCATCTCTTGTAAAGTGTCCATCGATTCAAAACCGTCAACATCCATGTTTTCTTCATCATCTCCTTGGGCAATCTCTTCTTCATCTTCATCTGACGAATCAATAATCAAAGAAGTGTCTGTTGTGCTAACAATGCTGCCGTGTCGACTTGCGCCTCCCAAAGACTTTTGACGCTTCTTGAACACAAAATGCCCTAATTTCTTACTCAGCTTAATCAATGCCTTAATATCGATTATTTTCTCAACTTGATCATCAGACTTCGTCTGGAGTGAAGATCTAGTTGGGGTGGCTTCAATTGCACCTCTGGTTAGCCCTCGCTTTGACAACATTTTAACTAATTCACCTGGTGATGCCATTATACTTTCACGAGTTGTCGTGTGGAAAGGAGTACTGAGTGCCACATCTTCTGGTATTACACCATCGTTTGGTAGAGGGAGCGACGCTGAAGATTGCCTCAGAAAAGAAGAAGAAGGGGCTGACTGAAAAGAAATTTTCCTTCCGACACTATTAGCAGCATCCCGACTCTCCCCTACTGACTTTGAAAAGGACTCTTGGATCTGGTTTCCGAATTCTTTGACATCAGTTGGAACAAGCTCCGGCGAAAGTGAGTGCTGCTCTGTTAAAATTACTTTTTGAAGCTCATGGTTTAAAATCTCTGCGATTGTGACTTGATTCATTTTAAGAATCTTCTTTTGTAATTCCTTTAAGATCGCTTCTTTCTCTTGAAAGAACAATGCTTGAAATTCTACTAATTCATTTTGTATTTTTCTTTTCTCTTGATTTAATTCTTCTTTCACTTGTTTAAACTGATTCATACTAATTCTTAAAGATGAAACAAACTCTTTGACTACTTCAGGATTTTCGTAAAAGTTATTTGCTTCAACAGGAATATATTCACGATCGAATAAAACAGAATTTTTAACAGATGCTCGAAGAATTGACTTCTTTCGCTCTTCAGCAAACAATCTCGGATCAAGCATAGCCGATGAAGTGCGCCGTTGACTTAATTGTTGACGAAGTTTTTCCAATCTTTTTTCCTTTTTTGCTCGTTTTTTATCAGATTTTCGGTCTTTCTTCTCTGCTTTCCTCCTCCCTTTCCGACTTGAGGTTTCTCCTTCATCCGAGCTACCTGATGAGGATGAACTACTCTCAATTTCATCTTCATCTTCATCTTCTGAGTCACTTAAATCGCTATCAGAGTCCACCGAACTCGCTTCACTCGAACGTCGGCTAGAAGGATTAGATGGTGAGGGAGACCCTTCGACGTCATCATCTTCCTCTTCACCTTCTTCACTTATGGAATGCATTGATAATAATCGACTCCTCGATTTCCTTGTCTGAGAGCTTTTTCTACTACTCGTCCCCCCTTCTCTACTCTTCTTACGTTTGCCAGGATTCCTTGCTTTCTTAGAATTCGGTGATTTATGCGCTAATGGTAACATATCTTTCGTGACCTGCTGATCGAAATCTTTTTTCTCTACACTTAGAGTTTGAATTTCTTCATCAATTCCAATTGGCTTTCTTAAGGCGATATGCAAGTCGTGTGCAACAATTTGCCAACTTTGGACTTCGTTCGACGTCATCATAATTCTTTCAGATGCTAAATTAGCGTCCTCATGGCTTTTTTGGATTACCTCATCCATTTGCCTCAGTTTTTCAGCTTTCTCCTTATTCAATTTATCCTTTTCCTTCATCAATAAGTAAATTTGGTGGTCGGATACTTCTCGGACTCGATGGGTTTCCTTCACTTGCACTGAAATACAAGATACGTTATTATTTTTAGATAGAGTGCAGAATTAAATACTTACATTGTAACTCTTTCTTCACATCTTCAAGTTCATCAAGTACGTTGGTTAGTCGCTTATTCAACTCTTTAAGATTCTTTTCATAACTTTCTTCTTGTCTCTTGAAAAATAAATCCGATCGCATCATCATAACGTTTGACTCGAATCTATTTCTTTCTTCCAGAGTATGATCGAATTTTGTCTCTATCTTCACAATATCCTCTGTCAATCGTTCAATTTGACGTTCATGGTGTCTTCGAACCTCTTGGTATGTTGCTATGTCCATTTCTTTTTGATGAATAGTTTTACGTAGAGTATCTTGAACCTCTTGATTACTTTTATTGAACTTTCTTTGTTCTTCTCGATGATGTTGCTGTATTTCTATCATTTGTTGATGATGCAACGAGATTATTCGCTCACGATCCTGATAAAGTTCATGTAAACGCGTTTGGTATTGTTCTTCAACCACATGGCAATGCTGAATTTGGGCTTCTATATGCTTAAAGGCATCCCGAAATACGGTGAAATCATCCTCAAGTTGCTCAGCAAAGACTTCAATCTCATGCGCTTCATTATTGATGTTTTCATCAATATTTCGAATGATTGTGTTGATAGATTTGCTTTTAACAAAGGCAGGGACAGCATTCATGAGCGATTTTCGATGTTGCTCAATTCCCACAGCAATTTTACGAGGCGGGGCAACAGAAGCCCGTTTCGTCGCAATCACTGAGGAGAGATGAGAAAAATTAACTACATCATCATCTTGATCATCCTCAGAGGGAATAATTGGAACTGGCTGAGGTTGATGCTGGATTGTTTCGAATTCATCGTCGTGGAAATCTATCCAAATACTATTCATCAAAGTGTTTACTTTTCCCAACAACTCATCTTCGTACTTATCATGAAAAATTTGCTGCAAAGATTTTAATTTTGCCAATAGAGATTGATACTTTTCTGATAATTCACTTAATTGGCGCTTAAACTCAAATTTTAATTTCACAGCACCGTCATTTTCTTTTCTCAGCTTATCATTTTCAATTAAAAGATTTGACCACTCTGATTCAAATTTCGCTCTTTCTTTACGTACATTATTTTGTTCTATTTTCAATAAATGATATTCACTTTCAAAGTGCGTCACTTTCTCTTGTAAATGATGACATTTCTCTTGTTCGATTTGATAAAGGTTATCAAGTTCTTTAATCCGAGATTCATCGGTTTCATATAAAAGACGAAGTTCTTGATGCTTTGTTGATAAACCTTGGAGTTGCTCGGAGAGTAATTGAGACTTTTGTTGATATTTTTGTGATTGCTTCAGATAATCGTCTTTCTGAATTTCCATACTTAGATAATCTTTTAGAAGCTTTTCATACTTGCTGGTTAGTTGAGAATAATAATGATTTGTATCAGCGTATCGCTCTAAATAAGTTGAATACTGGCTATAGTCGAGCGGGAAAGAGGAGAGAATTGGCATTGATAGAGGGGTAGATGTCGAAGGTAAAGACGCACCATCATTGTTTAAATTGGAATCTCGTTGATCTTTTGTTTCTACTTCATTTTGGTCTAAAGATAGCTCAGATTGATCAAAAATTAATGGAAGCAATGCATCTTTGATTGCAGGTAAAATCATTGCAGCGGGACCATTCTCTTGAATCAAAACATCAAAAATATCTAAAGCAGCGACGGCAATCATTTTCATGCTTTCTAGTTGTCTGTTTCTACGATTCCTTTCATTGGATGTATTTGGTTCGGTGGAATTTAGGCCTTCATGTTGTGAAGAGACTTTCTGTCGGCTTTGATGCTTGATGTACTTCGCTTTGGTAAAAGCATTTTGCAAGCGACATAGGAGATCCATATAGAACGTATCTATCTGGGGATGTTGATTTAAGAAATTATTGGAATTTTGAATAGATTGATCATCAGTTGGTGGTTGATATTTCTTCAACCATAAATCAATGAAGAAACGATTGGGATCATTTGGTGAGTTTGCACGAACTCCTTCCACTTCTCCTTCGGCTTCGTTCATCACATCATCATATCCCACCTCATTTTCTTTTAATTGGTCGCTTTCTTTTCTATTTCCCTCACTTGAGTTATCAGTAAAAGGCAAGCGTTGTTCTATATCTTCAATAACACTACTCCCTTGTTGGAGCTCATCACGAGACACCGATCCATAAAAACTACCTTCTACATCACGCGATTTACTCCCTTCAATCTCGTGGCAAATATATGATAATTTATTCCGAAGCTTGTACGCTGATTTCTCACTGAACACAGATCCTCCTAGATGCACTGAATCTTCATGGAGTAAGGCACCAACACCATTGATCGACAAAGTGTTTGATTTTTTAAATTTCAGAGAATTTTCGCGACCGACAGCGCGAACAAGCGGAGACGCTGTTTTCGGGCGAATTGTTGAGATTCGTCGATGCGAGAGCTCTCGATAATCTACGCTAACTTTAACTGGTGGCAAGGCTGATCTTGAAGGATTTTTCTTGAGGGCTTGATCGCCATTCTTCCCAGGTGTACGGTTGTTCGTTATCTCCAACATGAGATGATAAGAACTGTCATCAATTTCACACAACTACGAATGAAATTGAAACGGAAGGTCGATCCGTTTTCTGTTCCAAACCATCGTCCGACGATCGGGAAAAAGTTGTACGATCGTGAATTTACGTTGTTGATCTCATCCAGTTATTTTCATAATTTCAATTTACAATGTTAAGCGACGAACTGTTGCAAGAGTTACAGTCTGAATATGGCACAAATGCCAATGATTTGGTTTTTACAGAAAGTACTTCAGCTAAAAAGAAGCAAAAATTGCAACAAAAGCTGTTGAAAGAAGCCACACCATCAGAAGAAGTGAAGCAAATTGTGAAAAAGTTGAGCAAAAAGAAGCAAAAGAGAGTAGATCAAATTCTGAAACGAAAAGAAAGGGATTTGAAACATAATGATTATATTCAAATCATCAACAAGAATGCTTTGGACGAGACGAAACGAGAATTACTAACCAGCACTAGAGCATTAAATCAGCAATTATCCCTGAAACAATTATTGTCGCTCTTGATTAAAAAGGAGAAGGCTGGAATCCCACTGACTGAAGAAGAAATGGATGTGTTGTATAAAAGAAGAGGGGAGGTAGACGATGAAGATATGATGGAAGACCTTTCTCCTAAAATTACAAATCCTTTCATAACCGATGCAACATTAGACACTGCTGAGGTTACTCAAACCCCGAGTGAAATTGATGCCCCTTTTCTTTTTGAAGATATTTTAAAATCAGCCAAGTCCTCCGAGCTTTCTTCAGATGGTTTGAAGGAGAAAAAGAAAGGGAAAAAGAGAAAGCATACTGATGACAATCCAGTGTCGGAAACCGATGCAATAAATGTCGAACCAATAAATCATCTTGATTCCCCTACGATTTCAAAACTTTCTGTTGAGATGAGCGAATCAGAAAAGTCTTTGGTTGATGAAAGTCAAAGTATCGGGAAACAAAACCGGTTGATTAATCCCGTTATGAAATGTAAACGGCGGAAGCCGCTTCGCTCCTTGTCGAAAGAGTCTGAGTCCACTTTTGAAGGTCCAATAATTGCTAACAACGAACTTACTGCTCAGAATCCTCAAAAACAAAAAATGGTTGCCGAATCAACACCTGAAATAACGGTTAAATCCGAGGAAAAGAAATCACTCGGGGCTCTTATGCTGGAGAAATTCAAGAAATTGAAGGAGAAAACAGAAGATAAAGTTGAGAAAGTTACCATGATTGATTTCAACACTGAAAATACTGCTACAGAGACTTTTTCAGACCGACCTGCCAAAACTTTTGAGGAGATTAAGCTTCCTCTCGATAAATTCGGGAGAATTGAACCAACAACCGGGAAATCGTTGTCGACTTCGTCTGAGCAAAAGGCAGACCTTCATCGGTCTAATCATCATGTAAATCGACCTGCCGATATTCGAACAGCCCGAATGAATCTTCCAGTGTGCCAAATGGAGCAAGAGATAGTAGAGGCTGTCATCCAAAACGACGTCATCATCTTGTGTGGTGAAACAGGATCTGGAAAAAGTACTCAAGTTCCGCAATTTTTGTACGAGTACGGGTACGCTGACGATGGCATGATCGGAATTGCTCAACCGCGAAGAGTTGCAGTGATCTCAACGGCAGATCGTGTCAATTATGAAATGGGACAAAAGACTTTGACAGAATCAGAACGATTGGTGGGTTATCAAGTGCGTTACGACTCTCATACGATTACACCAAAGACAAAGGTGAAGTTTATGACTGATGGTATTTTGTTACGCGAGATTACTCAAGATATCTTGCTTCGACAATATTCCATCATATTGTTAGATGAAGCTCACGAGAGAAATGTAAACACTGACATACTTCTTGGAATGTTGTCGAAAGCCATTCCTCTAAGACATCAAATTAGCGAAGATGAACAGAAGAAATATCAACAACTTTCTGAAGCAGAGAGAGCTCAATATGCCCCACCCATTAAACCTCTGAAACTCATTATTATGAGTGCAACAATTCGTGTGACGGACTTTCAAAGTTCCGTATTATTTCCAAAAGCCCTACCTCCTGTAATATCTGTACCTGCAAGACAATATCCTGTGGTGAGCCACTTTGCCAAAAGGACCGAAATTAAAGATTATCTTCAAGAGACTTATCGTAAGGTTGTACAAATCCATAATAAACTACCTGCTGGAGGAATCTTGGTCTTTTTAACCGGTAAACAGGAAATTCTTTCGATGTGTCGACGTTTGTATCAGCGATTTTACGGGGAAAAATTGTCCGAAAAAACTTCTGGAAGCAATAAAAGTAAAAAGAACAAAAGAAAGAGAGGGCAATCAGAGGAAATTGCGGATGAAGGGGTTGAGGGTGAAGATATTATGAAAATCATTGATGATGAATTGAATGTGGAAGAAGACCAGATGAAGTTAAGGAACAATACTGAGTTAAGTGCCGAAGAATTGATGGCTGAATATTTAGTTGATGAGGATCATGGAAATGGAGAAGAAGATGGTGAGGATGGGGAATTAGATGAAGCTGTCTTTCAGGAAAGTGATGAAGAAGGCGATGATGACGATGAGTATTCAGTCACGGACCCTTTGAACCCAAATTATAATAGTTCAACCCAATCAGTACAACCCTCAACAATTGCCCCACCTAAACTAAAACTTGATGCTTCTGATGGCGATGATGAAACACGTCGTACGATGTTAGCCAAGTTACTCGGAAAAGACTATCAACCAACCGTGCAACAGGATTCGTCCAGTCTAGAGCATAATGTTTCAAATTCTATCAATACTTCAACCGTGAATGTTGCCTCGGGTGAGAATACTGCAGAAGACACGCAGCAGCCGCTGAAGCCTCTGATTTATCCTTTATACGCTATGATGTCACCCAAATTACAAGAAAGAGTGTTTAGACCTGTCCCGGAGGGATATCGTTTGATTGTAATCGCTACTAATGTGGCAGAGACTTCGATTACGATTCCTAATATCACGTACGTCGTTGATTCTGGCCGCTGCAAGGAGAAGGTAAACGTAGCTGGTCCTGGTGGCAGTGCTGGTGTGACAAAATATGAAATCAATTGGGTCTCAAAGGCTTCTGCTGACCAAAGACAAGGTCGTGCGGGAAGAACGGGACCAGGTCATTGCTATCGCTTATACTCTGCTAACTTCTACCATCAGTACATGAAGTCATTCCAGCCACCAGAGATAACAGTAACTCCGTTAGAGGATGTGATTTTGCAAATGGCTGCTTTGGGGATCAAGCAACTTTATCATTTCCCGTTCCCAACGAATCCTCCGAAGAATTTAATTTCAAATGCTATAAAGTTGCTTCAGAACCTAAATGCACTGATTCCTCAATCTGTTTCGTTAACATCCTCAAACTCTAACCTTCCCTCATACATGCAATTTATTCATGACAAAGATACCTCTGCCTCTGATATTATCCTTGCTGCAACAAAGAAGAAAGAGATGTCAGAGAGTCACGTTGGAAATCTGTCTGTAGCTGGTCGTTTAATGAGTTTCTTCCCCATTCATCCAAGATTTTCAAAGATTCTTGTCACAGCAATTTTTAGTTTTTTCATTGAACCTTTAACATCTTCTTTGAAAAAGAATGACGTACAATCAACTTTGGACAATTTTGTTCGTTATATGGGGTTCGCTTTGAGTTTAGTGGCTGCCTTGACAGAGAAGTCAATTTTCGTCCATCGTGAGTCTTTCGATCAAATTCAAAATAGCGATGTCGATGACTCGGATGACGATGCGGGGAAAATGAGTGATGATAGTGACTTAGAAAAGGATGAACAAGAAGATAAAGACAAGAAGAAGAATAGTTTATTTCGTCATCCAAGCGGTGATTCCCTTGCATTACTTCGAGGAACAGAGGAATATTCGTCCACTGTATTAATTCTCCTTCGCTCTCGAGCCAAAGATAATAGTGTAGTGCCAGTGCTGAATAAACGCTCACTTCAAAAGCTAATGCATAGTTCAGCACCTGCTGACGTTACAAAAGCTTTAGAAGAGTTTTGCTCCTCATTTCAACTTCATCAAATGACTTTACATCGCATCCTAGATCTCCGCTGTCAATTGCAACAAATAACGGAGCAACTGTTGCCGAAGCTGCTGAAGTCTTTCCATTTGATTGATTTAGAAAGTTCATTTGCTGATCTACAAGCCAAGCTTTCTTCAGTGAGCTTTCCCTCTCCTTCTGTTCCACCTACAATTATGGAGGAGGCTATTTTAAGGCAGGTGTTGTTATCAGGCTACTGTGACCAAATCGCAAAGAAGATTCCAATTGGTATGATGAAATCCGGAAATAGACGAGATCGCTTTACGGGATACGTATCATGTCATCCTATGTTCTATACGAAAGAGATGATAGTTAAACAGAAAGAGAAGCAGCTTCAACAACAATCTGCCGCCGTTATTCGCAACGTCAAGACTGATGAAGTGATTGTTCCAATCTATATTCATCCTCATTCCAACCTCTATCCTGCAAATCCTCTATCGAAGCTTCCTCAGTACGTTATTTACCACTCAATTGTGATGAATCAATCGCAAACTAAGTATTACATGACGAATGTGACAATTATCGAGGAGTCTTGGATTATTAACATAGCAAAAGACTCACCACTCCTTTCATATGGCGATATTCTCACTTCACCCACTCCTTCGTATGATTCGCGAGAGGATATCATCATTTGCCATGTAACGCCGAAATACGGTCATCCAGAAATGACTCAGAGTTGGGAATTATCAACTGTGCGGAAGCCGATGATTGAGATCCTCGTAAAGAAGTTTGGACATATATATTCTTCTTCCTCTGCTCCCGTATATTTTGACTCCGCTACTGCAGGACTCCTTGGTTATCGAAAGGAAGATGAAATTTATAGGTAATTTCGATATAGCTGTTAGTCATAAATTACACCTAATACTCTGTTATTCTTCTATAGATGGTTTGTGAAATTCCTGTTAGAAGGTCAAATCCTTCCCTTCTTCAAAGCAATATCTCAAAGAGAGCAATGGAAAGAAATGATTCATCAATCTCTTCAACAGAAAAAGATTCATGCGAAGGTAATATGAATGATATTTCCTTCATGTTTATTACTAATCATCTTTTTATTTTCATGATCAGCTGTCTTTGCTCTTGAAAGAACTTGTGATTCATCGCATCTACTCCAAGGCAGGACTCCTTAACCATCTTCAGAATAAGAATCCATCTTTTCTCTTCAGAGAGTTGAGTGATCTCATGAAGCAATCTTCTTCTCAAATCGAATTGAAAAAACAGTGGGAAGACTTAGCAAAGAATCGAAAGCATTAAGAGCTAAAGTAATCTATCTGTTCTAGAAATTGAACGAAACAATCTCTTTATTATTTACATTATGATTTGCTTATCGTATGTCCAAAATTGTGTGAAACAAAAATCAAAAGAGAAATCTGAATGAATCAAACGCAAGAAGAAGAAAAAAGAAAAGAAAGAAAACATATCAGCGAGCAGAATGGAACGCGGATGTAGATGTGAAAACGGAAGCATTATAGACATGCTGGAATTGGGGTCCATCGGACTTCTTAAGCTTCATTCTCTACTTTCACTGCCAACTTGCGCACTGACTCCACGGCTGGTGCTTTCTTCGGAACTGAGATCGATAACACACCATTGCGCAACTTCACACTCGCTTGATCCACGTCTGCGTTCTGAGGAATGCGGATCTTGCGTTGCACCGTTCCGTAGGATCTCTCCATGCTATGCACTTTGTCGCTCTTGTCCTCATGAACATGTTTGCGCTCCGCCTTTAACATCAGATACTTGTCAACCACCGACACATCGAGGTCTTCAGGCTGCACCCCTGGTAGATCCACGTGGATATGGAAGTCAGAGTCGGACTCGATGAGGTCAGTTCCCATGAAGCCGAAGGCGGCTGATCGAAGGAGAGATGGTAAGCCGCCTGTGGTGTTGGTTGTGGTGGTGGGTGTGGCCGTGGCGTTGGCGGTAGTGTTGGAGGTGATGGTAGAAGGCTTTGCATCAGAGCTGGTGAGAGCATTGGGATCAGAGTTACTACGACCATCAGCATTGTTGATAGTATTGGCATTGTTTTCTGCTTTCTTCTCTTGTTGTGCTCGTTCTCGTTCTTGTACTCGCTCTTGTTGTCGTAACAAACGATGCAAGGAGTCTCCTACACGATCGAAGAGATAGAAGTCATCATCGTCGAAGAAGCGATCGATCAATGGTCTGCGAAAGAAGAAATCATCATTAAGAAGTCTCAAAGTCATTTTGGTTGTTAGTCGGTGTTGTAGGTAAGAAGCTAGTAGTAGTTAGTAGTTAGTAGTTAGTATGTAGTAGTTGTAAGGGTTGTAGTAGTAGTAGTATTAGTAGTAGTATTTGTTGTTGTTGGTATTAAATTATGAAGGATAGAGAGTGAATAAAGATCTTTCTTCTTCTTCTTCTTCTTCTTCTTCTTCTTCTTCTTCTTCTTCTTCTTCTTCTTCTTCTTCTTCTTCTTCTTCTTCTT
>VKHI01000065.1:0-7500 GCA_015145745.1 Poterioochromonas sp. DS
AGAAGAACAAGCCTTGCGATGCACACTCACAGATAAGTGTATGTTAAGAATATTATTAATTTACGCTGCTTGTTGCTCTTTGTTTTTCTGAGAAAATTTCGATTTAATTTTTTGATTTCAGAATTAGAGACAAGAACTGCTGACTCGACAACGACCAGTGACTTTAGGAGATGCTCTCTGTGGTTCTTGTGCAAAGATGCTCGAACCACTTCTACTACCTTCTCCGAGAGGCAAATCTCATGATTACCAGATGTTAAAGCAAGATGACTCTGATGATGCTGATGACACTTTTTCACCACGTTCAATTGAAATGCGAAAAACTTCCATTATTGGAGTTAGAGAGTTTAATGTAGAGAATATTCTTCATTCTCTTGCTTCTGTGAATAATTTTATTAGTAAAAGAAATGATCAACAACAGCCAATCATGTTATATGAGATCACATCATTTGGTGATTCTTCCTATAAAACAATGACATTAAGAGATCTCTTACAGTATTTAAATGAAGAAGCAAGTGATATTGATGAAGATTTTACTAATGAAATGTTTCTTCGTGATGAAAGACCTCTTACCTTCTCACCTCCTCGTCATATCAACACTGCGTCATTGAATTTTAGGCAGATGAAAGAGAAACATTCTCCCACCACTTTCTCGTATAAAAGGAGTTCTTCAAAGTCTACAGATCATGCTAAATCACCTCTATCACTTATGAAGCGTCGTTCTAGTGTCAAACGAGTACCTGTATCAACTCTCTTGTCCTCCACATCAAACCCTCTTCATGCTAACTATGGCAGCTTTCAACCCTCCACACCACCCAAACAACCACCAAAACAACCCACTCCGCTCCAATTCCAAGCAAGACCAACTCCTCCTAAGGACACCCATGGCAATAAAAAGCGGGGAAGTTCAAGAAACGCTGACTGTGACTGTCATCTGATCCGATCACTGCGACTCAGAGATCTCCGAAGATTAGACGCTTCCATTAGCTTACTCAATGAAGCTGCGGTCATAGTGCGAAGACATTCTGTCATCTTTGCAATGGTAAGACTCACCAGTCTGACAGTTGTTATAAATCCGCATAATTTTGTGTGTGATAGGATCCTATAAGAGCCGTGATCACAGCGAATAAAATATTATTAGTCCTTCCTGAAGGTGCAGATTCTCTTATCGCAACTCTAGATCATTACATTAAAGGTATTGACGGCTTTTCTTCTCCTCTCTTCCCTTGCACTCTTTATGATACAATAACCGTCTAGAGTGGATCGATATTCCTCAAAGACTATCAGCTTCATCGCATCAATCAATGACTTCGCTTCAATCAGCATCTCAATTATCATTCGCTGGTTTTGGTGGTGAAGATGTCTTTCGCAATAGATTTAAACAAAATCAAAGGAAGAATAGAACCTTCGACTCTCATGACTTCTATGGTAATAAGATACCCTTCGAACATCATGCTTATGAAGCACTGCTCCTCACAGCGAAGGAGATGGAGAGTCAGAGATTGAGGCAGATGTCAGAAAGAATAGAGGAGTTATTGCTTCATTACCGTCACGGCACTCTCATCTCATTAGAGGTGCAATCAGAGCTCAGATCGATTAAGAATGAGCTGTCAGCGATCCAAAGTCGAATTGAGAGCTGTTGCGAAGCTTTACAGAGTGTTTTAGAGGATGTAGATGAGATGGCCTTGATGAATCTATCCTTTCTGAAGGAAAAACCTTTCCTTTACCAGTAAGTCCACTCGCTATCATCAAATATTGATATGGGTTTTGATTTGTCTTTATTCTATAGGTTTCCTTTAGAGACAGCGATATTATCTCAATCATATGAGATAGAGGAAATGATAGAATCATATCTTACTGGCTTTGACGCAATTATACCAAGAATATTATTGTTAAAACATCGAATACAAACAGCAGAAGAACAGGTATTGTCTGATTGTTTCTATGAGATTGAAATCATAAATACTCTTCTTATTCTTATAGGTGAAGTTACGATTAGATACAGCACAAAATCAATTATTATTTGCTGATTTTTTCTTATTTATTGTTAATAGTTGTTTAGGGTTTGGTAATTATTTTGTTGGTATCTTTGGTATGAATTTAGATAATACAATCTATCTTCAACCTAGATATGGTTCATTTGTTTTTATATGTATAGTATCATTGGTTTTAGTCATACTGTTATATGTTTTCATATTTCTTTATTTTAAATGGACTATTATTATACCAGTGAATTATAAGATGATGCAAGTACTTCGTGGTGGTCATAGTTTAATTGGAAGTGGTAGTGGTAGTCGGAGTCGCTTGAATAGTCTTAGTTATAAGAGTAGTGTGAGGAATAATGCTCGAGACTCTCAATCTTCTTCTTCGTCGTAATTCAACTTTAATGAATTACAATGGCATTAATTTGATGAAAACAGAACAATTGCTATAAGTAGAGTGTATAAATATTAGTTATATTCCATGATATTGAAACTAATTGATTTTTATTTCAGATAAGAAAGCTTTCATGTACAAGCACTTGTTACTTAGTTCGTTTCTCTTAGTTTGATATATACTTCTCAATGTATCCATTTCATATTATATATATATGTGTGTAGGAATATTAATCTTCTTTCATGAAATTAAATCATTAATAACATGCTCTTCCAAAAGACAATTTCTATTCCAAACAATTTCCGTATTTTCCTTCCTGTATATTAGTAAATTCATGTAGTAATTTTACTGTTTTCAAATTCAAAATTTCGAAAAATCAATCAACTAATAATAAAAGAATAATAATAATAATAATTATAATAATAATAATGCCTAAAGGAGTCAAGGAAATCTTAGCACGCTTCTTCTCGGCTGAGACGGAGTTCAGAAATCAAAAGGAACATCGCCAATGTTTGTTGTGTAAAGAGGGAAATACAAGTAGAGGCTGGTATGTGGATAATGCAGCGAACAATATTAAACACCTTCGATCAAATCATACCGAGCAGGTAGAGCAGTTCTGTGCTGAGAAAGATAAAAGTGAAAGAACCATTTTCCCACGAAAAATGGGATTTGCTCAAACTGTTTATAGATGGATTGACTTTATTCTTAAGATGAACGGTTCCTTCCCCATTGTGCAGGATGAACATTTTCGTTCTTTTACAATCTTAAAAAATATTTCATTCAGTACAATGTTGAAGTATTTACACGCTCTGCATACCCACTCAAAGGAAGAAATCACAAAAATGTTGCCGAATTCTTTTGGAATTACCTTGGATGGATACATCCACTATCTGGACCAGGAGCTTTATCTTGGTGTGTTTGCCTCCTTTGTCCACCTTGGAAACCCAAAGCATATCTTGTTGGCGATTCGCAGATTTCCTGTCATAAAAGAGGATAGGACGCTCTACAATGAGGAATTAATTGAGGTCGCCCTTAAGATTTACGGTAAAACAATGAATAACGTGGCTTATATTGTTGCAAATAATACGAATTGGAATCCTACACTTGCTCGTGGAATTAATGCTCCTTTCATTGGATGCTACGCCCAGAAACTAAATTTAGCGGTTGAGAAGTTTCTTGAAGAGGAAGGATATAGTCCTTTAGTCGACAAAGTTGATCACATTTTTCGCATGCTCGATACCTGGAATATTATTAAAAAATGGTCTAATATCGTTAAAGGAACTGAATTAGAAGAAATGATATCGATTCCATCCGCTCGGACTAATTGGACATTAAAATTTGAGATGACCGAGAGATATGTTAAGATTCATGAAACACTGAAAACAAATCAAGAGGAATTAGGGATCGAAGTCCTCAAAGGAAGTGAAGTAGCGAGATTGGAAGAGTTACATATAGAACTAGCCAACTTTTACTCTGTTTATCAGTTGTTTCAACGCGACGATTTAAATCTTGTACAAGTAAAATGTTTATGTGAGGCTCTTAGCGAGGATTACCCCTTGATGACGAGCTATCTTCACCCAGACCAATTTTCCCCATTTGAAAAGGCTATCATTCGTTGCATCGAAGGTGGAAGTTTAACAAAGCAAGAGCACCAACTTTTAGAGACCTTCATGTCCGTAGAAAAGGACGATGATGAATCAGACGAGCAACCAATGAAGAAAGCAAAGATTGAGCCTCCTAACTATGCCGAACAAAAGCTAGGGTCCATTAACAAAAAGCTTCCAGATGTTCGCTTTATCTTACCTACGGCTGCTATTGTTGAGGTGACAAGGATTCTCTTCCTTCGTCCAAACTACTTTCTATGCCTGATGAACACTTTGAAATGGCGATGATGCTCAACATGAACCGATTCTTATGGGATGTTAGCACTTTAGATCGGTTTGCTGTGCAGTTTGGCCACCACATAAAAGAGCCGAGCGACAGAGATGATGACAGCGAAGAGTATAAGCAAGAATATTTGCGATACAAAAGTGAAGAATCTTTTAGAATGAATTTGATGTATGGTGTTATGGATGATTCATCGAGAGATGCAGATGGCGAATATCATTTGTAAATGAATTTATTGATTCTTTTTTCTTCTTTGCTTTGTTCATTTATCAATGTAGCTTTTACCAATCCAATCAATGTTTATCAATGTTTCAGAATTATAGCTCACATATTCCCGAAACTCTCATAATCAGTCTTTTCTCGCCCATAGCTCATGTTGCTCACTTTCTTCTTTGCATTCACATTTTCTCCTGTACAATAAACTTTCATTCCATTTAGCAAGGTTTGCTTACTCTCTGGACCCAAATCTCTTGATTGCATCTTTCCTTTGCTTAGAGTGTACAAGATAATCGGAAAGTTTTGTCTCTTCAAAGTGTTGATGGTAACCCCATCTCCATCCTTTTAATACGCTCCGATAAACCTTTTGTTCATTCTTACAATCAATCAATCAATCAATCAATCAATCAATCAATCAATCAATCAATCAATCAATGGTTGATTTATATTTACATCACTATATTTATTTTTGATTATTTTTATATTTATTGAAAAAGATACGAATCAATTCCTAATGATCCTGCAACAACTTCATTATAAATGCGATGAGCATTGAGCACATTCCCATCGCATGTATTCGCCTCACTTACTGCAGGATTCACACCAGCAGCAACTGCAACTAATAATGGGACGAAATGTTCTGTTCTTGGATGCATGAGATCGAAATGAGGAAGCTTTTTATTCAACTCAGATGAATTGAGGAAAGCTCGTTTAAACTGTTGATAGTCTTCCTCTGATTTGATGGATGTTAAGGAGGTGTATAATGCACTGAGGAAGGAATGTGCTCTCGGATCTGTGCGACCACTAAAGTCCATCGCTCTAAGGTTGTGTGTCGCACTTCCAGAGCCTATAATGAGGACACCCTCTTCCCTTAATGGGCGTAGACTTTCACCGAGGCGGAAGTGCGCAGCAGGATCTAAACCAGCTTTAAGACTCAATTGAACAATTGGGATCTTAGCCTCTGGGAAGGAAATGAGCATCGGCATGAAGGTTCCATGATCGAACCCCCGGTCCTGTTTTCTTGCAGGGATGTTACTCTGTTGGAGGAGTTGGAAAACTCTATCAGCGACATTGAGGTCAGTGGGTGCAGGATAAGTCAAATAAGGAGCATAAGCCTTTCGATCAAATCCATAATAGTCATAAACTAGCTTAGTAGGGCCTTTATTTTGATAATCCACGGTAAATTCTGACTCTTCCCAATGTCCCGTAACAACTAAGATTGCTTTCACAGCAGACATCGGAGCATACTCTTCTATCTTACGAGGAAGAGATCGTAAGAAATCAGCAGATGGTGAATTCTTATCAATTGCAGCAAAAGGAGTTCCAGTATTATCTAATGCATGTGAAGGTCCACCTCCATGTGATAGAAATAGAGTTGGTAATCGAATTAAACCTGACATGATTGTGAAAAGA
Organism: Poterioochromonas sp. DS; assembly: GCA_015145745.1. Taxonomy (NCBI): domain Eukaryota; class Synurophyceae; order Ochromonadales; family Ochromonadaceae; genus Poterioochromonas; species Poterioochromonas sp. DS. The sequence goes on from VKHI01000065.1 coordinate 5,890, forward strand.
CGCTTCAGTTTTCCTTAAAAGTTTCTATTAAAATATGAACACTATGAAATGATGAATCAACGAATCCTGAAACGATCCTTGTAGATGGTTTATCTCAATGGTGTGTTTTGAATGTCTCATCTTATGTATAGTCTATGTATAGTCTAGTCTATCATATGGGATGTCTGTCTCTGCTTTCATCACATCTCATCACAATCCATCTAAAAACTTCCCAGACCCTCTCTACGATGAAGACTGAAAAACCTGTTCAAATCCAAGGTTTTTCAGCTAGTGGTGTAAAATTATAAAATCAAGAGTCACGATGAATTCTTTTGGTTCGATAAGTTCGATAAGTCAGCAGTGTTTATCTGTAGTTTCATCAATATTTCCACAACTACATTAACAGAAGGCAGAGTTACAAAGACATAATTCAATTCATTTTCTGGACAAGTTTGAAGGAGAGGATGAGCAAGGCAAAATTTATTACTCCGTCGGATGCTCTTTCCTCTTCAGATTATTTCCAGTTATTACCACAAGTTGAAGTCCCTGAATTTTATCATAAAGAGAAAGGTACAAGGAGAAGGAGGCGCCGTTGTATCAATCCAAGTTTTATGCCAGAGATTAGGATCCTTCGTCGTGATATTCGACGAAGGTTTGCTGAAATGATCGTGAATGTTGTAAATAGTCATGACGTATCTTTACTGCAACAGTTTTGTAATGATATGTATCTTTATTTTTATCATAAATGTAATATCGAGTAACTTTTCTGGGTTTCATTCTCTGGTTAATGAATATGCTTTTCATTATGAAATGATGCCTGATTCCGTTTTTTTACTCCAAGAATCCAACTTAAGACTAAAGCAAGGTTTTGGCGGTAGTGTTGTCACTGCTAGATTTTTATCAAGAGGAACTCAAACCTTTAAGATCGAATCTAATAAGAAAATACAAATTAATTGTGTTCCTCTAGTTCCTCTAGCTCCTCTAGTTCCTCTAGTTCCTCCAATCTACACAACATCCGAATCAATATTCACTCTAGTATTAGATGAAGATAATCGTATTCAACACCTTCATATTGAAGCATTTCCTGTGTCAGAGAAACCTATGACTTACTAATGGGAGTGAAAACGCCTTTTTGCCGCAGCATTTATTTTATGTTGCATTGTGTTCTTGAGGTAAAATATTCTAGACAATTTGAATAAAAGCACTTAATAGGTTCAAGTTTACTTTGATAAATCTTTTACTTGTTTCCTCTAAACAAAGGAAAGTTTGAGAAATCTTTAACTAGAAAAAGCTGTAACAATTGGTTAACAATTTTAATAAGAATGATTTCTTTGAAGATCCTTTCAGATTTTTTCAATCTTCTTTTCCCTTTTCCGTGACTGTCTCAAAAAACTTACAGCGAATGCTTCATCGAGTCAATGAAAGGGTATGAAGTTCATTCTTTCATTCATTATCATGAACAATCTTATTGCCAATTTTACTCTTATTTATTACGCAATGCTGCGGTAGGATCTCAATGACAGATAGTAGTGTAAAGTTATAAAATAGTTTTCAAAGCCTGCAGTGTTTATCTGTTGAGGTGCATTAACATGAACTCAAATCATCCTGTCTAGGAGAGAGAATGGAAGGATT
>VKHI01000065.1:12500-52319 GCA_015145745.1 Poterioochromonas sp. DS
CAGAAAAGTTACCGTAATGAGAAACTTCATCATAGACTAACTCTGAGACAGCTTTTGAAACCAGATTTTTTGGTGGATTTGGTCGAATAACTTGACAATCTGGTCGAAATATCTCATTGCAAAACTTTTGCAGTAAAGATAGATCATGACTATTAGCAACATTAATGATCATCGCAGCATATTGACGCCGAATATCACGACGAAGAATCCTAATTTCTGGCATAAAACTTGGATTAATACAACGACGTTTCCTTTTCCTTGTACCTCCTTTCTCCATTCGAAAGAATTCTGGTTCTTGTACTTGAGGTAATAATTGGAAATAATCGCTATCGGAAGAGGAAGAAAGAGTATCAGAACGAATTAATTCAACTTCACTCATTTCTTTACTTCACAACTGATCTTTTGGAACGAAATTGCGGTCTTAAAGGAGATAATTGTGGGTTGTTCTACCAGATGAAATTGTTCAAATAAACACTGCGGAAATTGTAGACACTACTTCTTTTTATTAATTTTACACCGCTGGTGTCGGCTTCAGACACCACAAAAGAAAATAAAAGAAAATCGTCTAATCTATTAACTAGTTACATTTATAAGTGAGACGATTGCAAAGAAAAAAGAAGAGTAGCATATTTATGCTTCAAGTATATTAGCATGACGATATTTTAATTGAATAAAAACTTTAATTTGCGTAGCCCAACATTACAAATCTTTCGCCATTCGCTTTGATAGATCTTCAACAATTCTCATAGAAATTAAGAGAAAACCCTGTTACAATTGCACCAACAATTATAATTGCAGTAATTATTATTACTTGATCAATATCTATTAAAATCTCTCTTGATACAACATCCTTGTCGCTCGATAATATAGATATGAACTGATTGTCTGTAAGTTATTATGGATGTTTTCAATGCAGATATAAACAACTTGAAATTGATCTTTCCTTTTCTAGAGTATCGTGATATTCTTAACTTTGTTTGTTCTTCTCATATCGTCTATGATTCGTTGATCCGTGAAATACGTCAAATCACAATATCCTTCAATGATTTATCGAAGTTGTTCCAAAATATAAGCATTTTCCTGAAGAAGATTGTGGATCCATCGAAGCAATTATGTATACGTTTGGGAAATGAAAATAATTATAAGAATAGCATGAGCGATAGCGATCATGATAATGATAGTGATAATAATAAGAGTGATAGCGATGACAACGAGGATCTTGAATTAAGCAGTGGAAAGGAATCTTTACTTCGATCAGTCAAATCCTCTTTCCCTTATTCTTTACTCAGTCGTGAAGTGGATTTTCCTCCGTTGTTGAAGCTATCAAGTGTTCCTGTTTTCTTCATTTCTCTGTGTGAAGTATATCCGAGCTTTACTGTTCGCAAGCTGCACCTTTTTGAGGTTGAAGATGAGAACATAGCTGCTTATCTTTCTCCTCATTTAACTCGTGTTCTGGAGGATTTGATACTTCCATCATGGCCAGGCGAAGTACCATTTCCACAATTATCTCCCACACTTCAGTCCTTAAGTGTGGGAAGTTCTACTTTAAGGTCGCTTCCACCTTCTCTTCCGAACCTTAAACATCTCCGCCTCGAAGAGTGTGACAATACTCACTTAGACCTCATCCCATATGACTTAGAAACACTGGAATTAAAATTTCCGAGAGTCTTAGATTTCAAGAAGATTAGTGATTGTAAGAGATTAGTGGTTCATTATCCTCAAGAAGTAAAGAATAAAGCTAAAGCAAAACAATTTCAACAAATTGAATTTAAAGAAATCGATGTACAACACTTCCCGAAAAAGTCTCTTCAGACTGTAAGAGACATAAACCTTACTTATTCTGAACCTGATGGTCCTATTTCCATTCATTTGTCATCTTTCCCTAATCTGCAGCGATTCGAGGTAAATTGTGCTGGTTCAGAACTCGGAGATACACCTGTAACTTTGCGAGTGAATAATAAGACAGTTCCTAAACGGCTGAAGGTCGTGAAGATTCATGATTTCTCGAGTACTATGAATCTGTCATGGTTTAGTAATGTTTATGAGATCAATTTAAAAGATTGTAATGAAGTGACATGTTTATCAGGATTAGAGAAGGTTCCTAGAGTCATCATTGAATGTCTACCTTTACAGAACTTAGATGGACTCGGTGGAAATGACTATGTGGAAGTGGTTTATTGTTCATCGCTGCATGATTTCAGTCCTTTGAAGTATGTCAGAGAAGTAAAGATTAAACACTGTGTAGGATTTAAGAATTCTGAAGAGGTAGCGTATGTTGAGAAGTTAAGTATTATTCAATGCAATGAGTTGACAGATTTATCAAAACTGGTGAAAGTGAGAGAGTTGTATTTAGATCATTGTGATAAGGTGGTTTACTGTGGATCATTAGACAAGATTCCTAAAATAAGCATTAAACATTGCAAGAAGTTAAAACAATACCATGTAACACCTATCAATGACTTCGGTATACGTGATCTTGGTGTTCACGATGGGTTATCAAGTTTACCTGATATTCTTCATTTAGAGATTCTGAAATATCTCCAAGAGAGTCAGTTCAGAAGTATGATATCATGCAATACTCATTTCTATCAACGATACAGAAAGACTTCCTTCGAAACTGAGGATCCTCCTTTCAAATTTGAGGATGAAGTGATTGCTAGTGAAACTCTTCAGATTCCATTAACTACCAAGGCCGTTTGCTTTGAATCTTGCTCATTTTCTTCTGCCTCTCGATTTCCAAGAGGATTAAAACAGATTGAGTTTGATTATTGTGATGGAATGAAGAACATTACCGACTTCTGTGAAGTAGAAGAAGTGCGGATTGGTCGTAGTAGTGTTGATCAGTATAACGATGAAGATGATGGTGACGATAGTGCTCTTAATCTTGCTTCTTTGAATCGTATCAAACGATTAATATTAGATGCACGCGAGGAAATTAAAGATTATTCTCCTTTACAAGACAATGAAGAGATCACTATCTTTCGTTACTTAAATTCCAATGATGATGTATGCTTTAAAGCTTGTAAAGCTTTCTCTAATACCAAGAAAATTAAACTTTTCTTTAAGTTTCCTATTAATATCGAGATAGACCTTGCCTTCTATCAGAAACTTGAAGTATTTGATCTCTCAGGTGGTAACTTTCAATACAATGGTCTATGTCCTCCAACGCTAAGGAAGTTATATTTCTCACGTTTAAGAAATCTTACTTTACCTCCAAGCTTAGATCATCTCCATCTCGTACATATTACTGCGTGCAGGAATATCACTTCATTACATGGATTGGGATCTATTCCTAACATTAAACTGAGTGCTTTACCTGGTTTGAAGTCATTGGAGGGATTGGGACCTGCCAACGAGTTCGTGCAGCTTCTTTATCTTCATGAGCTAGAAGATTTCTCTGCACTGAGTGGTTGCAGGAAGGTGGTGCTTTGGGTTTGTTCGAAGTTAAAGGATGTTTCAGCGTTTGCAGAATCGAATTACTTGGTGATAGGAGAGTGTGATAAGTTAGTCGATGTGAGTATGTTAGGGAAGGTGAAGCACTTGGAGTTGATACGCTGTAATCAGATTATGTCATTGGCGGGATTAGAAGGTGTGAAGGAGTTGATAGTGTCGGATTGTAGACTATTAGCAGATCGGAATAATACAAGCTATCAAGCGTGGTCTGTCTCACCCGTGTCAGCAGAAAACCGGATGTACTGATCTGAGGCTAGATTAAGCTCTTAGAAAACTAAATTATTTGACTCCCAACAGCCTTTATTAGTGGCATGAAAAAGATTAAGAGTATTTAAGTAAATTGCTAGAATAGTTTATTTTCTTTTTGCAAAGTTAAGAAATCAAAGACGGGGAAGATCGATTTCCAGTAGATGTTTTAAGTAAGTAGATCTCCCACCATGCGCCAACTAAGACTGCGTCAACTACTTCGCAATATGGAGCTTCGCTGGGGGAAGCTGAGTTAAAGGGTTTGTCGTACTGTAAGAAGCTACAACACATCAGACTCTGCAAGTCTCTATGCAGATTCATTTCATAATGTTATCTTGTACTCGAACTGTCGAATCAAAGACGTTATTGGAACAGGATTGAGACTCGCGGAATTGTCTATAATACCAAGATTATTCAAGATGAAAGAAGTTCCAGTTGTGGATGGTTTTGCATGAAGTTCTTATATTACATGACATGCAGTAAGATGCCAATACTGTCAAACCATTTAAAGAATTTATTAGCATTTTTCAGAAAAGTCAATGCAAAATGAAAAAATGATAGAAACTTTTTCTTTTAGAAAGTACTACTACGCAACCACCACTGCCTTAGAACTGCCATTACCACTACACGTCCCATCAATACCAACAGCTAATGGTTAACAGAGTTGGGCTTCAGTTGGATTTGTGCCAAGCATCGCATAATGATACGTCCCATCATACCAACAGCTAATAGTCAATAGACTCTGTTGCACTTCTTTCAACCAATCTGCAATTAATTTATCCAATTCTTCAAAGGTATTTGCCTTAAAAGATTTGTAATTAAATTTCTTGCTTGAAATTTCTGAGGGTTGAGTTGTTTTGGTACCAAACTTATCATTATATTCTGAAGAACTATTGTGACCTTTGTCGATACCTTCAACAGACAATTCAGATCTCTCGAATTGAATGTCTTGAAGCTGATCATGATGAAACTTTTCATCGTCTTCTTCTCTTTCTCCTCTCTTCTTCATTAAGGAGTATTGAATTGAATCAACTAGATCAAATTCCGAAACACAAATAATCCCTGCTAAACCTAGATTAACATCATACCAGTATCCACCGAACATGTATACAGAATCAAAGTCTGGATTGCCCTCATGAATAGTAATAACAACACCATCTTTATTCTTTGACAAACAGTGTACTTTTTGCCTTTGTTTGAATTTGATTAATAATACTTACTAAATACGGATGGCAATTAAGCGTAAATTACCGTTTTGTTCAAAGTGTAACTTTAAACTTCATCTCATCTGCTGCTGCTATCTTATTCGAAATTGTAACAGTAACAGTAATAATAACAGTAACAGTAACAGAAGAATATCTGAAATCTGAGTGAGAAGACGGGGAAATAAGTCGCATGCAATTACGCTTTACCCTAAAGATATAGTGCCAATTAAAAAGAAAGTACTTTCACTTCTTTAATAAATGATTGATCATCTCGACCATCTCGTATTAACAACAGCCAGAGAGACTGAATGTATTGATTTTTATACACGTGTATTAGGGATGCAACTAGAATCATTTATTGGTGGGACACCTCCAGTTGAACGTAAAGCATTTAAGTTTGGTAATCAAAAGATTAATTTGCATATTAAAGGAAAAGAGTTTGAACCAAAAGCTGATCTCCCAACACCTGGTGCTCTTGATTTATGTTTTATTGCTACTAAGCCTTTAGTTGATGTAATTGCTCATTTAGAGAAAGAGTCTTGGCCGATTATTGAAGGTCCGGTCACTCGCACTGGTGCAACATCTAGAATTCTATCAGTGTATGTTCGTGATCCTGATTCTAATCTTATCGAGATTAGTGAGTTAATTTACTAATGCAATATCTCTTGTTTGTCTTTTTTTCTTTTCTCGAAGCTTCAGAAGATTAACAGTAGCAGATATCAGTCTTAATTAGGATTACAAAAACAAAAACAGAAAAAAAAGCGGAAAATCATTTCGATGCAAACAAATGGAGGTTTCCCACAGTTTCTTATTGCTAGAAATAATTCCTCTGAGTACTAACTATGTCTTATCAATTTTCTTTTTCTTTAATATTCAATTAATAATAGATTTCTTATTGAATCGTAGTAATGGACGAACAAAGGGAAAAAAAGAAAAGAGATATGACCTATCGTATTATGTGAAATATAAAATAAAATAAGATGATTTAAAAAAACAAACTACTTCAAAGGGATTTCATTTTCTAACATTCGTTTATATTCAACAAACTTATTTTGGATATGTTTGTTTTAGGGAAAAGGATCGATAAAAAGAAGCACAACTATTCAAAGGATGGTGGTTGAATAAAAGCGAATGTACTCAAAGGACAATCTTGTACTGGTTTTTCTGGCATTTTCAAGATAGAACAGTTTGACTTACACATTGCTTCTTTTGTCCAAAAGTATTCGTCATTCTTTGGTGAAGGGTTTGGTGTATCCGCTCTACCTCTTTTAGAATTACGATCATAATCCTCTTTACTCTTTAAATGATAATGATTAATATAAATGATTTCAAATAAAGAAGGTCTAGGTACAACATATGCATTGAATACTCTCCAATAGTCTGTATCCACTGCATACTTATCATGTGAATACAAACAGACATGAGGATTACCATAATGGGAAACACCATAATCTGTATTGACAATAGATTTCACATGATAATAATCAGTACATGACCAATAGTTTCTTAAAATACCACCAGATGGTCGACTACGATGACCTGATGAACAGAATAATCTCCAATTCAGAACTAAACCACCATAATCTTCATATTTCTTCATAACACTAGGTATAGAACATTGATTTCTTGTCACAATAAACTCATCAACATCAATCAATGCAATCCATCGATGATATTTTCGATAATTTCGTATACATTTTCTATAAACATTTAACTGTGGTGCGAGATCTTTCCGATCTTGAACATCAACAATCTTTTGTTCAATATAATCAGGAAACATTGCCGCTACTGATATATTACCATTATCATGTAAATAAAATTTACCAATACCCATTTTATAGTGATATTCAACCCATTCTCTAAGATCATCTTCTCTTTCATCTTTGACGATCGCACAAATTGCAATATAGGAAATGAAATTAGAGACATTGACTGGTGGATTCATTCTTTCAAATGCAGAAAAAGCATTTGGGATAAGTGTCGAGAGGATAAAACAGATTACTAAGAGAGTAAAGAAGATCATTTGCTAATTGATCGATGGAAGTGGAACAGGGGGCGTAAAGTCACGCAACGTATCTTTACTTGGTAATTTTACTTCTTCTAGGTTGTTGAGGATTGTTGGGTGACATACATGCATTCTTTTAGAAATAATTCCTCTCATTGATAATTAAGTCATAATGAATGAAATCTATGAGTTATCAGCCTTTCTTCTTGAAAAATATTCAATTTGAAAATAGATTTCTTAATGTTTAGTAATGGAGGAACAAAGAAGACTAGAAAATAAAAGAGATAAAATAATGTATGTGACCTATCTTATTGTATGAGAAAAATAAAATAAAAACAAACAAACAAAACAAACTACTTCAAATGGATGACACTATCGAACATCAAATAACAATGTCATTATCTCATCAAGGTAAGACCTATCGAACAAAGCTGTATTCAATCAATCATTCCTTGCTGAAACTTTCTTCCATCTTTCCTGGTATAGATTTTTGACACTTTGAATAGACTTTCAGAGGATTTTTCGTGGGAGAAAATCTATTCAAATGATGGTGGTTGAATAAAAGCGAATGTACTCAAAGGACAATCTCCTGCTGGTTTCTCTGGCATTTTCAAGATGGAACAGTTTGTCTGACAACTAGCATCTGTCGCCCAAAAGTATTCCTCAGTCTTTGGTGAAGGGCCTGGTGTACTCGCTCTACCTCTTTTAGAATTACGATCATAATCCTCTTTACTCTTTAAATGATAATGATTAATATAAATGATTTCAAATAAAGAAGGTCTAGGTACAACATATGCATTGAATACTCTCCAATAGTCTGTATCCACTGCATACTTATCATGTGAATACAAACAGACATGAGGATTACCATAATGGGAAACACCATAATCTGTATTGACAATAGATTTCACATGATAATAATCAGTACATGACCAATAGTTTCTTAAAATACCACCAGATGGTCGACTACGATGACCTGATGAACAGAATAATCTCCAATTCAGAACTAAACCACCATAATCTTCATATTTCTTCATAACACTAGGTATAGAACATTGATTTCTTGTCACAATAAACTCATCAACATCAATCAATGCAATCCATCGATGATATTTTCGATAATTTCGTATACATTTTCTATAAACATTTAACTGTGGTGCGAGATCTTTCCGATCTTGAACATCAACAATCTTTTGTTCAATATAATCAGGAAACATTGCCGCTACTGATATATTACCATTATCATGTAAATAAAATTTACCAATACCCATTTTATAGTGATATTCAACCCATTCTCTAAGATCATCTTCTCTTTCATCTTTGACGATCGCACAAATTGCAATATAGGAAATGAAATTAGAGACATTGACTGGTGGATTCATTCTTTCAAATGCAGAAAAAGCATTTGGGATAAGTGTAGAGAGGATAAAACAGATTACTAAGAGAGTAAAGAAGATCATTTGCTAATTGATCGATGGAAGTGGAACAGGGGGCGTAAAGTCACGCAACGTATCTTTACTTGGTAATTTTACTTCTTCTAGGTTGTTGAGGATTGTTGGGTGACATACATGCATTCTTTTAGAAATAATTCCTCTCATTGATAATTAAGTCATAATGAATGAAATCTATGAGTTATCAGCCTTTCTTCTTGAAAAATATTCAATTTGAAAATAGATTTCTTAATGTTTAGTAATGGAGGAACAAAGAAGACTAGAAAATAAAAGAGATAAAATAATGTATGTGACCTATCTTATTGTATGAGAAAAATAAAATAAAAACAAACAAACAAAACAAACTACTTCAAATGGATGACACTATCGAACATCAAATAACAATGTCATTATCTCATCAAGGTAAGACCTATCGAACAAAGCTGTATTCAATCAATCATTCCTTGCTGAAACTTTCTTCCATCTTTCCTGGTATAGATTTTTGACACTTTGAATAGACTTTCAGAGGATTTTTCGTGGGAGAAAATCTATTCAAATGATGGTGGTTGAATAAAAGCGAATGTACTCAAAGGACAATCTCCTGCTGGTTTCTCTGGCATTTTCAAGATGGAACAGTTTGTCTGACAACTAGCATCTGTCGCCCAAAAGTATTCCTCAGTCTTTGGTGAAGGGCCTGGTGTACTCGCTCTACCTCTTTTAGAATTACGATCATAATCCTCTTTACTCTTTAAATGATAATGATTAATATAAATGATTTCAAATAAAGAAGGTCTAGGTACAACATATGCATTGAATACTCTCCAATAGTCTGTATCCACTGCATACTTATCATGTGAATACAAACAGACATGAGGATTACCATAATGGGAAACACCATAATCTGTATTGACAATAGATTTCACATGATAATAATCAGTACATGACCAATAGTTTCTTAAAATACCACCAGATGGTCGACTACGATGACCTGATGAACAGAATAATCTCCAATTCAGAACTAAACCACCATAATCTTCATATTTCTTCATAACACTAGGTATAGAACATTGATTTCTTGTCACAATAAACTCATCAACATCAATCAATGCAATCCATCGATGATATTTTCGATAATTTCGTATACATTTTCTATAAACATTTAACTGTGGTGCGAGATCTTTCCGATCTTGAACATCAACAATCTTTTGTTCAATATAATCAGGAAACATTGCCGCTACTGATATATTACCATTATCATGTAAATAAAATTTACCAATACCCATTTTATAGTGATATTCAACCCATTCTCTAAGATCATCTTCTCTTTCATCTTTGACGATCGCACAAATTGCAATATAGGAAATGAAATTAGAGACATTGACTGGTGGATTCATTCTTTCAAATGCAGAAAAAGCATTTGGGATAAGTGTAGAGAGGATAAAACAGATTACTAAGAGAGTAAAGAAGATCATTTGCTAATTGATCGATGGAAGTGGAACAGGGGGCGTAAAGTCACGCAACGTATCTTTACTTGGTAATTTTACTTCTTCTAGGTTGTTGAGGATTGTTGGGTGACATACATGCATTCTTTTAGAAATAATTCCTCTCATTGATAATTAAGTCATAATGAATGAAATCTATGAGTTATCAGCCTTTCTTCTTGAAAAATATTCAATTTGAAAATAGATTTCTTAATGTTTAGTAATGGAGGAACAAAGAAGACTAGAAAATAAAAGAGATAAAATAATGTATGTGACCTATCTTATTGTATGAGAAAAATAAAATAAAAACAAACAAACAAAACAAACTACTTCAAATGGATGACACTATCGAACATCAAATAACAATGTCATTATCTCATCAAGGTAAGACCTATCGAACAAAGCTGTATTCAATCAATCATTCCTTGCTGAAACTTTCTTCCATCTTTCCTGGTATAGATTTTTGACACTTTGAATAGACTTTCAGAGGATTTTTCGTGGGAGAAAATCTATTCAAATGATGGTGGTTGAATAAAAGCGAATGTACTCAAAGGACAATCTCCTGCTGGTTTCTCTGGCATTTTCAAGATGGAACAGTTTGTCTGACAACTAGCATCTGTCGCCCAAAAGTATTCCTCAGTCTTTGGTGAAGGGCCTGGTGTACTCGCTCTACCTCTTTTAGAATTACGATCATAATCCTCTTTACTCTTTAAATGATAATGATTAATATAAATGATTTCAAATAAAGAAGGTCTAGGTACAACATATGCATTGAATACTCTCCAATAGTCTGTATCCACTGCATACTTATCATGTGAATACAAACAGACATGAGGATTACCATAATGGGAAACACCATAATCTGTATTGACAATAGATTTCACATGATAATAATCAGTACATGACCAATAGTTTCTTAAAATACCACCAGATGGTCGACTACGATGACCTGATGAACAGAATAATCTCCAATTCAGAACTAAACCACCATAATCTTCATATTTCTTCATAACACTAGGTATAGAACATTGATTTCTTGTCACAATAAACTCATCAACATCAATCAATGCAATCCATCGATGATATTTTCGATAATTTCGTATACATTTTCTATAAACATTTAACTGTGGTGCGAGATCTTTCCGATCTTGAACATCAACAATCTTTTGTTCAATATAATCAGGAAACATTGCCGCTACTGATATATTACCATTATCATGTAAATAAAATTTACCAATACCCATTTTATAGTGATATTCAACCCATTCTCTAAGATCATCTTCTCTTTCATCTTTGACGATCGCACAAATTGCAATATAGGAAATGAAATTAGAGACATTGACTGGTGGATTCATTCTTTCAAATGCAGAAAAAGCATTTGGGATAAGTGTAGAGAGGATAAAACAGATTACTAAGAGAGTAAAGAAGATCATTTGCTAATTGATCGATGGAAGTGGAACAGGGGGCGTAAAGTCACGCAACGTATCTTTACTTGGTAATTTTACTTCTTCTAGGTTGTTGAGGATTGTTGGGTGACATACATGCATTCTTTTAGAAATAATTCCTCTCATTGATAATTAAGTCATAATGAATGAAATCTATGAGTTATCAGCCTTTCTTCTTGAAAAATATTCAATTTGAAAATAGATTTCTTAATGTTTAGTAATGGAGGAACAAAGAAGACTAGAAAATAAAAGAGATAAAATAATGTATGTGACCTATCTTATTGTATGAGAAAAATAAAATAAAAACAAACAAACAAAACAAACTACTTCAAATGGATGACACTATCGAACATCAAATAACAATGTCATTATCTCATCAAGGTAAGACCTATCGAACAAAGCTGTATTCAATCAATCATTCCTTGCTGAAACTTTCTTCCATCTTTCCTGGTATAGATTTTTGACACTTTGAATAGACTTTCAGAGGATTTTTCGTGGGAGAAAATCTATTCAAATGATGGTGGTTGAATAAAAGCGAATGTACTCAAAGGACAATCTCCTGCTGGTTTCTCTGGCATTTTCAAGATGGAACAGTTTGTCTGACAACTAGCATCTGTCGCCCAAAAGTATTCCTCAGTCTTTGGTGAAGGGCCTGGTGTACTCGCTCTACCTCTTTTAGAATTACGATCATAATCCTCTTTACTCTTTAAATGATAATGATTAATATAAATGATTTCAAATAAAGAAGGTCTAGGTACAACATATGCATTGAATACTCTCCAATAGTCTGTATCCACTGCATACTTATCATGTGAATACAAACAGACATGAGGATTACCATAATGGGAAACACCATAATCTGTATTGACAATAGATTTCACATGATAATAATCAGTACATGACCAATAGTTTCTTAAAATACCACCAGATGGTCGACTACGATGACCTGATGAACAGAATAATCTCCAATTCAGAACTAAACCACCATAATCTTCATATTTCTTCATAACACTAGGTATAGAACATTGATTTCTTGTCACAATAAACTCATCAACATCAATCAATGCAATCCATCGATGATATTTTCGATAATTTCGTATACATTTTCTATAAACATTTAACTGTGGTGCGAGATCTTTCCGATCTTGAACATCAACAATCTTTTGTTCAATATAATCAGGAAACATTGCCGCTACTGATATATTACCATTATCATGTAAATAAAATTTACCAATACCCATTTTATAGTGATATTCAACCCATTCTCTAAGATCATCTTCTCTTTCATCTTTGACGATCGCACAAATTGCAATATAGGAAATGAAATTAGAGACATTGACTGGTGGATTCATTCTTTCAAATGCAGAAAAAGCATTTGGGATAAGTGTAGAGAGGATAAAACAGATTACTAAGAGAGTAAAGAAGATCATTTGCTAATTGATCGATGGAAGTGGAACAGGGGGCGTAAAGTCACGCAACGTATCTTTACTTGGTAATTTTACTTCTTCTAGGTTGTTGAGGATTGTTGGGTGACATACATGCATTCTTTTAGAAATAATTCCTCTCATTGATAATTAAGTCATAATGAATGAAATCTATGAGTTATCAGCCTTTCTTCTTGAAAAATATTCAATTTGAAAATAGATTTCTTAATGTTTAGTAATGGAGGAACAAAGAAGACTAGAAAATAAAAGAGATAAAATAATGTATGTGACCTATCTTATTGTATGAGAAAAATAAAATAAAAACAAACAAACAAAACAAACTACTTCAAATGGATGACACTATCGAACATCAAATAACAATGTCATTATCTCATCAAGGTAAGACCTATCGAACAAAGCTGTATTCAATCAATCATTCCTTGCTGAAACTTTCTTCCATCTTTCCTGGTATAGATTTTTGACACTTTGAATAGACTTTCAGAGGATTTTTCGTGGGAGAAAATCTATTCAAATGATGGTGGTTGAATAAAAGCGAATGTACTCAAAGGACAATCTCCTGCTGGTTTCTCTGGCATTTTCAAGATGGAACAGTTTGTCTGACAACTAGCATCTGTCGCCCAAAAGTATTCCTCAGTCTTTGGTGAAGGGCCTGGTGTACTCGCTCTACCTCTTTTAGAATTACGATCATAATCCTCTTTACTCTTTAAATGATAATGATTAATATAAATGATTTCAAATAAAGAAGGTCTAGGTACAACATATGCATTGAATACTCTCCAATAGTCTGTATCCACTGCATACTTATCATGTGAATACAAACAGACATGAGGATTACCATAATGGGAAACACCATAATCTGTATTGACAATAGATTTCACATGATAATAATCAGTACATGACCAATAGTTTCTTAAAATACCACCAGATGGTCGACTACGATGACCTGATGAACAGAATAATCTCCAATTCAGAACTAAACCACCATAATCTTCATATTTCTTCATAACACTAGGTATAGAACATTGATTTCTTGTCACAATAAACTCATCAACATCAATCAATGCAATCCATCGATGATATTTTCGATAATTTCGTATACATTTTCTATAAACATTTAACTGTGGTGCGAGATCTTTCCGATCTTGAACATCAACAATCTTTTGTTCAATATAATCAGGAAACATTGCCGCTACTGATATATTACCATTATCATGTAAATAAAATTTACCAATACCCATTTTATAGTGATATTCAACCCATTCTCTAAGATCATCTTCTCTTTCATCTTTGACGATCGCACAAATTGCAATATAGGAAATGAAATTAGAGACATTGACTGGTGGATTCATTCTTTCAAATGCAGAAAAAGCATTTGGGATAAGTGTAGAGAGGATAAAACAGATTACTAAGAGAGTAAAGAAGATCATTTGCTAATTGATCGATGGAAGTGGAACAGGGGGCGTAAAGTCACGCAACGTATCTTTACTTGGTAATTTTACTTCTTCTAGGTTGTTGAGGATTGTTGGGTGACATACATGCATTCTTTTAGAAATAATTCCTCTCATTGATAATTAAGTCATAATGAATGAAATCTATGAGTTATCAGCCTTTCTTCTTGAAAAATATTCAATTTGAAAATAGATTTCTTAATGTTTAGTAATGGAGGAACAAAGAAGACTAGAAAATAAAAGAGATAAAATAATGTATGTGACCTATCTTATTGTATGAGAAAAATAAAATAAAAACAAACAAACAAAACAAACTACTTCAAATGGATGACACTATCGAACATCAAATAACAATGTCATTATCTCATCAAGGTAAGACCTATCGAACAAAGCTGTATTCAATCAATCATTCCTTGCTGAAACTTTCTTCCATCTTTCCTGGTATAGATTTTTGACACTTTGAATAGACTTTCAGAGGATTTTTCGTGGGAGAAAATCTATTCAAATGATGGTGGTTGAATAAAAGCGAATGTACTCAAAGGACAATCTCCTGCTGGTTTCTCTGGCATTTTCAAGATGGAACAGTTTGTCTGACAACTAGCATCTGTCGCCCAAAAGTATTCCTCAGTCTTTGGTGAAGGGCCTGGTGTACTCGCTCTACCTCTTTTAGAATTACGATCATAATCCTCTTTACTCTTTAAATGATAATGATTAATATAAATGATTTCAAATAAAGAAGGTCTAGGTACAACATATGCATTGAATACTCTCCAATAGTCTGTATCCACTGCATACTTATCATGTGAATACAAACAGACATGAGGATTACCATAATGGGAAACACCATAATCTGTATTGACAATAGATTTCACATGATAATAATCAGTACATGACCAATAGTTTCTTAAAATACCACCAGATGGTCGACTACGATGACCTGATGAACAGAATAATCTCCAATTCAGAACTAAACCACCATAATCTTCATATTTCTTCATAACACTAGGTATAGAACATTGATTTCTTGTCACAATAAACTCATCAACATCAATCAATGCAATCCATCGATGATATTTTCGATAATTTCGTATACATTTTCTATAAACATTTAACTGTGGTGCGAGATCTTTCCGATCTTGAACATCAACAATCTTTTGTTCAATATAATCAGGAAACATTGCCGCTACTGATATATTACCATTATCATGTAAATAAAATTTACCAATACCCATTTTATAGTGATATTCAACCCATTCTCTAAGATCATCTTCTCTTTCATCTTTGACGATCGCACAAATTGCAATATAGGAAATGAAATTAGAGACATTGACTGGTGGATTCATTCTTTCAAATGCAGAAAAAGCATTTGGGATAAGTGTAGAGAGGATAAAACAGATTACTAAGAGAGTAAAGAAGATCATTTGCTAATTGATCGATGGAAGTGGAACAGGGGGCGTAAAGTCACGCAACGTATCTTTACTTGGTAATTTTACTTCTTCTAGGTTGTTGAGGATTGTTGGGTGACATACATGCATTCTTTTAGAAATAATTCCTCTCATTGATAATTAAGTCATAATGAATGAAATCTATGAGTTATCAGCCTTTCTTCTTGAAAAATATTCAATTTGAAAATAGATTTCTTAATGTTTAGTAATGGAGGAACAAAGAAGACTAGAAAATAAAAGAGATAAAATAATGTATGTGACCTATCTTATTGTATGAGAAAAATAAAATAAAAACAAACAAACAAAACAAACTACTTCAAATGGATGACACTATCGAACATCAAATAACAATGTCATTATCTCATCAAGGTAAGACCTATCGAACAAAGCTGTATTCAATCAATCATTCCTTGCTGAAACTTTCTTCCATCTTTCCTGGTATAGATTTTTGACACTTTGAATAGACTTTCAGAGGATTTTTCGTGGGAGAAAATCTATTCAAATGATGGTGGTTGAATAAAAGCGAATGTACTCAAAGGACAATCTCCTGCTGGTTTCTCTGGCATTTTCAAGATGGAACAGTTTGTCTGACAACTAGCATCTGTCGCCCAAAAGTATTCCTCAGTCTTTGGTGAAGGGCCTGGTGTACTCGCTCTACCTCTTTTAGAATTACGATCATAATCCTCTTTACTCTTTAAATGATAATGATTAATATAAATGATTTCAAATAAAGAAGGTCTAGGTACAACATATGCATTGAATACTCTCCAATAGTCTGTATCCACTGCATACTTATCATGTGAATACAAACAGACATGAGGATTACCATAATGGGAAACACCATAATCTGTATTGACAATAGATTTCACATGATAATAATCAGTACATGACCAATAGTTTCTTAAAATACCACCAGATGGTCGACTACGATGACCTGATGAACAGAATAATCTCCAATTCAGAACTAAACCACCATAATCTTCATATTTCTTCATAACACTAGGTATAGAACATTGATTTCTTGTCACAATAAACTCATCAACATCAATCAATGCAATCCATCGATGATATTTTCGATAATTTCGTATACATTTTCTATAAACATTTAACTGTGGTGCGAGATCTTTCCGATCTTGAACATCAACAATCTTTTGTTCAATATAATCAGGAAACATTGCCGCTACTGATATATTACCATTATCATGTAAATAAAATTTACCAATACCCATTTTATAGTGATATTCAACCCATTCTCTAAGATCATCTTCTCTTTCATCTTTGACGATCGCACAAATTGCAATATAGGAAATGAAATTAGAGACATTGACTGGTGGATTCATTCTTTCAAATGCAGAAAAAGCATTTGGGATAAGTGTCGAGAGGATAAAACAGATTACTAAGAGAGTAAAGAAGATCATTTGCTAATTGATCGATGGAAGTGGAAAGGGGGCGTAAAGTCACGCAACGTATCTTTACTTGGTGATTTTACTTCTTCTAGGTTGTTGAGGATTGTTGGGTGAATAAACTTTGTTGTGAAGAGTTCAAGTACAGATGATCGAATCATTAACTTTCAAATCTTATTTCTGCAATCAATTTATATAAATAATATTATTATTAATCTTTTATTGAAAGTTATTTCAATTAATTTCAAGACTTTAATATATTTCGTGTAAACATACAATATCAAAAATTTATCTCTCACCGATTCAAGAAAAGAATAAGAATCTTCAAAAGAATAGTGATGATATAGTTGTTTTTGCTAATGTAATCAGAAAGAAAAATTTGAAGACGATGATGAAATGAATAATTATTTATGGTTCAATCATACCGTAATGTTTTTTCATCTTCTTTTGATGTCTTTCTAATTTCATTCATATATCCTTTCGTTGACGAAAAAATAAATATTCATTATTAAATTATTAGATGCAATGAATGAGA
The DNA here is from genome assembly GCA_015145745.1 of Poterioochromonas sp. DS. NCBI lineage: Eukaryota > Synurophyceae > Ochromonadales > Ochromonadaceae > Poterioochromonas > Poterioochromonas sp. DS. Next base: position 30,042 of record VKHI01000065.1, read on the forward strand.
GAGAAAGAAAGGCAAAGCACAGCACATTCATATTGAAAACCAAACAAAGAGAAAAACAAACTTGCCAAAAAATTCAAAAAAGAAAAAAACCAACAAAACTAATACCATCTTATTCTTACATCAGACTTTTGCCAACCACTCCCAACAGATCAATCAAATATCAAATATTAATGTTGAGACAAAACAAAAACCTATCTCATCAACTACTCCACAGAAAGGTTTCAGCATTAGCATGCACCACTAATCTCTTAATTCTCCTTCTTCGCTCCATCCACTGTAGCTGCTGTAGCAGCATTAACAGCACCACCAACTTGGACAATATTTGTTAATAATTGATTATCTTTACAATTAATACGAACATTTTGATAAATTGTATTAAAATTCCAATATAAAAATAATACAAATAATAAGGTTACTGGTATTAATCGAATAGCAAGTGATTCAATATGTGATGTAAATACCCAATAAGAATCATGTACAAAGGAATAAAAAACACCTGGTACTGCCATGTAAATTAAGAAGATACTTGACATCTTATGATGTAATCTCCATGAAAAGTTCTTATATTGTCTTTCATATTGTGAGATATGAATTAATAAGAAAATAAAATCAAATATAATCTGTGGGATTGTTACCATTACAGATAATTCAATTGCAGTATCAAAATTTGATTTTGTAAATTCATTATTTGTATTTAAGATAACTTTTAATAAAAACTTTAATGATAAGAAACCCATATATTGTGAATATAAATGAATCATTAATAAGATGATAGGAAACCAAGTTTTATTTGTAATCCATCGATTAAAGATGAATGCATTTAAAAAACTACCAATAACACTATATCCTTGTGTAATAATGGTAATACCGTTAAAATCTTTTGCCATACGTTTTGCTGGATCTTCAACATTTCTCATGTGAATTAAGAGAAATCCTGTGACCGTTGCACCAATAAACATGATTGCAGTAATTCTACCGAGTATTACATGGTTAATATCAGCATTATTACCTGTTAAGTATTGGATAGTGAAAAGAACAAGACATGTCATAGCGAAGATATCATGTAAACAAAAGATAATATAATGACTATAACTTTCGACATCATGACGTCCAAGAATGGATACATGATCTGTATATTGTGGGTAAAGTGCCTCTGCTTTTGTTGGGGTTGTTGTATCAATGAATTCTGTTGTTTGGTTTGAGGAGGTAGTTAAGGAGTCATTTACCCAATTTGCGACTTCAGTTTCAGCATTAACGAAGGAAGTCATCATGAAGGATGATATTAACATGATACATAGAAGAACTAATAAAGATTTCCATCGTAAATTTGAGCGTTGCCACCTTAAGTGCATCATTTGTTATTTAACAACGTAATCCAGAGAAGAAAGAAAGAAAGAAAGAAAAAACACCAAAAGAGAATCCAATCAAAAAGATACTTTCTATCTTTCCTCTATCCAATGAAGAACTATTAGATCTATTCGAGAGTCTAGGAGGAGTCGTTAATCGATCTATTGAATTGATCTCCAATCACAACAAACAAACAACACAACAAGAGAAGAGATTCGTTCCATACACAAGACAACATCAAGTCAAGATCCTGAAAACTCAAGATTTAGGAGTTTTTGTAGTTCAACATTTGACTTTGAACTTCAATCCTCATCAAGAATATTCAAGCACAATTTCTCGAGTTTTTAGGAAATCAGTTAATAGTAGTTTTATTAGAGTAGAGTTAGAGTTTAGTTCAGAGTAGAAGTTTATCAAAAGTGAACGTGTATTTAGTTTTTCTCAGTAGTCTCAGCTAGTTCTTGACGCTGGAATTGACCAATGCGACGAATTCCTTCAGTATATCTATCCTCTGATTGTACAGGACAGATACGAAACCATCCGGCTTCACGATAACCGAATAATGTACCTAATAAGTACATCAAGAAGAGTTATTAGTTAGAAACAAGGAAAAACAATTATTGAGCTTTACCTGGTGAAATATTCAATGAAAATTCATCAACAATTTTTTTCCATAAATAAAATTCATTAAATCTTGGATATTTTTGTAATACCTTCGATAAATTTATCATAATAAATATCCCTGAAGATGGTTTAAAATAATCAATTCCTTCTTCATCTAATAATGAACAAATCTTTGTTAAATGAGTATTTAATAATACCTGATTCTCATCAAAGATAATTTTACCATACTTTGTATTAATAACTAAATCATTTAATATTGATAATACAAAGTTTGACGGTTGAAACATTGTTTTCCATTGATGGAATGACGAATGAATCAATTTATTCGATGATAATGTAATACCCACACTACATCCACACAAACCAAAATCTTTAGCAAACCCTCTAACGACATGAATCCATGGATTTCTTTCAATAAAATGAAGACCTGTGAAGAATTCTGGATGCTGTGAAAGATCCCAGATAGAATGAGCATATAATTCATCAAAAATTACATGGAATTCTTTTTCTCCTTCACCTCTCACTTTACCATCACTATTATACTTCTCGTATTCTTCGGTTAACCACTGACATAACTCATGTACCTCCTCTGCACGATAGACATAACCTGTCGGATTATGAGGATTGCAAATGATAAAACCAGCAAAACCATCTTCTTTAGCTCTCTTTACTCGAGTGAGAAGGGTATTACGAGGTGCTCGACTATCGAATTGAATAGGTTCTAAAGTACAGCCCACATGACCGAAGTCATCTCTAAAGCTGCCATAATAAGGCGCATCGATCGCTAACACATCACCAGAACGAAAAACGACTTGTGCGATAGACGACAGAGCTGATGAAGCTCGAGTAATGAAGAAAATGTTATTAGCAGAAACATTCGGCACTCCTTCATGCTCTTGAATCATACGAACCATTGACTGTGCGAGAGCATCAGAAGCATTGTCTAGTACAGGAATCGACTGCCATCCGTTCCGTGCCATTCCTCCTTGGAATAAGGAAGAAAGAGCAACAAATGAAGATTCTTCTCCGAAATGATCTAATAGTTTCTCATTCTTACTAAATACTAAACCACAAGCAGTGCCATGAGTAGCATCATAGACACTATTATAAATAAAGATTAAATCAGAATAATTCTTGTTTTCGATGAGGGAAGGATCGAACAGCTGTGTAATTTGATCGATGACAAGGATTAAAGGTTTCGCAGTTCCTTGATAATTACGAGCAATCTCAATAACATCTTCAGTTTTTGCAAATTTAGGAACGAAGATTACATGCACTTTGGATACTTCACTTGATGCAATAGAGGCTCTCCCGAAGGAGAGAATATTATCAAGCTCTTGTGACGATTTCCCCTCCACAGAGACCTTCGCATAGACTCTGAAGAACATAGAAAGAGCAGCATCAAAAGAATTGACTGCAATTACTTCATTTGCAGTAAATGGGGTTGAAGATGCCACAAATTGACGGAATTCTTCACTTCCTGTCATCAGTTGATAAGCAGTATCTTCATATCGCACAAATGGTGGTAAGTACTTTAACACAGCTCTTGGAATCTCTCGATTCATCGCAGTTCCAAAGTTGATTTTTCGTTTTTTAGTAGTAGAACCAAGGTTATTTGCATCTTTTTCAAAGATATAATGAGCAGAGGTTAAAGAAATATGTTCTTCTTCGACAGCTTCTTGTTTTAGTTGTTTGGTGATTTCATCCGTTAATATCTTTCCAACATCAACTAGATTAAACTTTGCCCTAATAGAAGTATCATTTACTCCAATTTCGTTCAATCTTATGGATGCCGTGATCTCTTTCCCTCGCTTGTCAACTTCAACATCAATGAATTCTGACATGGTTCTAATTCCCGAATGAATATTCTCTGGATTTCTTGGATTTTGAATAAAGGGTAACTTGAGAAATCGCTTAAACAGATTTCCTTTCACTTGAATCGTCAATGCAATGAAAGACAAGAGTAACAGTTGGAAGCCGTTGATCTTGTTCTTGCTCATCAAACACATTGCAATACCGTCCACCGACTTTTTACCGGCAGAACACTTGAGTACCGGTAAAACAAATTCTATACTAAAATTTACATAACACATGACAACATTACACCCTATTTTACTAATAACTACAGCTAATACTATGCTAAATCATTAAAAGTCACAAATTATCTCATAAAATTTGCAATTTTTCTCACAATGGCATTACTCAGTATGGTGAAAAGAAGCGGAAATCAATGAGGTTGATGCCAGACGATTTGTATATGTTCTAAAATCGTACAATTAAATTGAGCAATTATTCACATGTGGAGAAAGCGATGACCAAATATTTAAAACTCGAGAAAAGTCAGAAGAGACTGCAACACCATCTCACTGTTCTTTCTCTGGAAGTGTTACTTATTTATAGAATTTCCTGAACTTTACCATCCGAGAAATTAACCAATAAACCAGAGAAGGAAAGAGAACCATTACTATCATCGTGGCAATTCCATTACTCCATCCATTCGTATCCCCACATACATCAAACAATAAAAACCCAAACAGACCACACATTATGAAAATAATGAGTCTCAAGATCTTAAAAACATTTCGATCAATATCCTTACATTCCTCTTCTAAATAGAGAGCATAATCACTCATCATTTGAGAAGGTTGTGATGTACCTAACATCCGCTTTGTTAAATACTCCTCAAGTGCTGTAATGTTAATAACAGCGATTGTAGCAATCATCGCTAATGGAGGGAATAAACTCCCAAAGACAAATAATACTGCTAATGTGTAACTTATTCGAATTGTTAAAAGTTGTTTACGATGTAAGATTAAACCTTGCAACAGTGTTTGAACTTCTTCCGAGAATGTACCTTGATTCCTATCATCCCATCCTAACGGAAGGAAAGCTTGACTGAGCTTGTACATACTTAAAATAAACCAACCTTTTCGTTCTCTTCTATCTAAATACTCATTCAGATGTGCCATAAGAAATACGATTAAAGGAACGGCAACGCTCGACCACAAGAACATGAACACGAAAACTGGTACATAATCTGTTAGGAAAGCACTACTACATTGATAACTATAACTAAAGGAAGGAGTATAAGAAGAATCATCACCGCTACTTCCTAATATATTGACGCATTCCTGCGTAGTAGGACTTGTGTTATAACAAGTTCCATAAAATGCAGTTAAAGGACTCTGTGCTACTAATGCATTATAAAAACAACTCGAACTAATGAAGAATATTGCTAAACAAGGAATGATAACTTTATTCACAATAGACATATATGATAAATAACGAATATCTTGACTTGACAATGCAAAAGGAGAACTCCTATATTTCATTGGTTGATTCGATAACGAATTTACAAATGATGAAGACAAAAGAGGAACACTTCCTCGATTTTTACCATCTACACCATCGTCACTAAAAGAAAATGAAAGAGAGGAAGGTTCACCCTTCCTCTCCTGATTGTTTAATTCCTCTTTGAAGCATGTTCTCAGGTAATAGACCATGCGAAATATCCCAATATCATGCCATGCCAGTTTAAATAGAGCTAATACGATCTGAAGAACATAATCATAAGTTGTTGAATGACTAATAATCAAATAAACATATAAAGAATCAGCTGTTACCATTATCATCAAATTGATCATCCATGCCAACGACCATATCCCTAACACCTTAAGATTAATCTCACTTCGTCCACACCAGTTTGATTGACGACGATAATATAGTCTAACCGCATTATTAAACATTAGAAAAATCATTCGAATTGCAAACAATACAAATAATGCAAAGAAGATTGTTAAGATAATGGTTGCTTGAGTACCTGAGAGAAATATCGGTGCAATTGTCCATGCATAGCGTTCTGAGAAGGTTCGATAATAAACACCTAAAGAAACATAAACTGGAATAAAAACAATGAAAATAAATAATAATATAATCACAGAATATCGACGAATCTGTAATGTATAATTAAAGAATAAATGTGTTGATGGTCCAATAGAAGATTGGTTTGACTTTAAACTGTTATTCATAAATAATACAGAAAAAATCTCTTGAACATGCGTTAAGATTGAATTACTTTCAATTTTTCTTTTTTCTTCGTCTTCTTCAATTCTAATACAATATCTTTGATATGATTTTATTAATTTCCAGCAGATTCCACTAGTGATAATAGAACATACTACAATAATCCATAAATAAATACTATTATTGACAATATTTGATCCACAGACATAAGTACTATAATCAGGATCATTTTTAGGTAATTGACTCTTATTAATATTGCAAGTTAGCATATTTCCTTCTAAGACAGTTAAAGATTCAGCTTGAGGTGTAGTTTGAAAGATCGAAGGTATTGTACCAGAGATACGATTCTGTTGAAGTGAAACATCAGAATAAGGTGAAATTAAGACGATCTCAGAGTTTGAAGGGAAAGTACCAGTAAATTTATTATAAGATAAATCTAATGTCGACCATAATTGATTATACCATGATATTGGTATTGTACCAGTTAATTGATTATGGGATGCATAAAATGAGAAACCAAGTTTATAGTTAACTGGATATTCTGGTAATGTACCGCTTAAAGCGTTACCTGATAGACTGAGAAATGTTCCTTGAAATGTCTTAATCAGACATTCTGGTATTGTTCCAGTTATTAGATTCTTTGTGAAAAATGCATTTAAACCTATGGATGGGATATCAACAATTGGTATGCGACAATTCTCTGATGTACTTGCACCATCAATAGAAAATCCTACTAATTCTTTTAGTTGACAAATTTCTTTAGGAATTGTACCAGAAAGACAGTTCGTTCCGACCGCATACGCGTGTAAGCCCAATGCATTCAGAAAGAATTCTCCCGGTATTGAACCGGTGAATTGATTATTGTTTAATGCAATGGTTACAGCAGAGTGATCTCTCGAAGTATTAAAAATTTCATGCAAAGGACCTGTGAAAGAATTCTCTTGTAAAGTAAATGTCTTTATAGTGGTATATAATTTATTTTGACAATCATTAATACCTAAAGAACCAGATAATAGATTAATACTGAACGATAATACTTGTAAATTCGTTAAAGAACATAGCGACAATGGAAAAGAACCAATTAAATAATTATCAGATATTGATACTGTTAGTAAATTTGATAAATATGTCCAATTCATATCATCTATCTTAACAGTAAAGTAATTATGATCAGCGACAAAATATTTTAAAGCTGATAATTGAAAAAAGGAAGGAGGGAAGGTTCCTATAAATTGATTATTGCTTAAATACATATTTGTAATATTCTTACAATGATAGAAAATATCAGGTATTGTTCCTATAAATGAATTATATTCAAGATATAACCCCGTTAGACTAGTCAGATTACTCAGACTAGGGAAAGTACCAGAAAAAAGATTATTATATACGCTTAATAATTGTAATTGATTTAATTGTTTCGCAGTTAACCATGATGATAATTCACCATAGAAACGATTCGCACCAATATCTAATACTTGTATACTAGATAAGGTCTGAAAACTTTTAGGAAATAAACCATGAAAACGATTCGATGAAATATCAATATAGGATAATTTACTTTCATTTGTGAATAGATTTGTTAAATTTCCATCTAGGTTATTATTTGATAGTGATAGAGTCACGAGATTTGTTAAATTAACCAAACTTGTTGGAATTGTACCGTATAGATGATTTAGGTCGAGATTTAAAATCTGTAGATCGATTAATTGATCTAATGACTTCGGGAGGGTTCCTTGCAATACATATTGTACCAGGTTGAGGCTGAGAACAGTTGTATTCACGTTGTTGCAGACTACACCACACCACTGTTGCATGCATGGATTAGGGTCAGGTTGACTAAAATTCCAATAGTGATTACTTTTACACGTTTCATAAGTCCAATAACTTCCATTCGTAGCACTATAAAGATCTTTTAATGCTTGTAATTGGCTTGAGGGAAGAGACATCTTTTTGTTGAAATCAACCAAAACAAAGTAACAATATTTTAATTTGACGTTATACCATAGACTCGGTGTACTGTAGCGCTTTATCACTCTTACGTTACGTAATTAACATTTTACAATTTGAACTATCCAACTAACTAATACACTTAAAATAAACATTTGGTTTGGTCTCAAAATAAAAATAAAACAGCGATAAATGACAAACAGGTCATTCATTATAAAGCATCATCGAATCTTTTCAAAGCTTGATCAACATCAGCTTGTGCTGGGACAGCCCAACCACAACCAGCCGATTCCAACTTTAACACGTCAGAACCTAACTTTACTCGAAACCACCCTCCTTCTGCTCCTTCTCCCCAGTGAGTTCCGTAGCTATTTCGACCAATCCAATACTCCATACCAGTCTCTTTATCGACACCCCAACCAGCAAGAATGACATAGTGATCAACGTCATCGTCACATGCTGGATCTTTCCCCGCACAAGTCACAATCCCACCAGAATAATAATTAAACTCTCTTGCCATAGAATTAATTAAACATGAAATTGGTCCTCGTGCATAAATCTCTGCTTTCATTGCACTAACACCTTTCACGGATCCAAATTCTTCCACACCATATAACTTCACCTTTTCCCTTGGGATATATATGCAACTTCCATCCCATAAACATGAACGACATTGATGTGCTTGAACCGTTTCAACCTTCGTCATTGCAGCGACTTCGAAGCCCCATTGCCAGTTAAGACCAGTGAATGGAGCGCATGTATCATCAGCAATGCCATATTTATGAATAAAGTCATATGATTTGATATCATCACCACCATTACAAGAACCCCCAGAGGTGCGAGCGTTAATGCTTTAATTAAAATCTGAGGAGCTAACGTAACTCTAAGTTTACCACTAGTTGCAATAGCGAAACGATCAGATAATGCACCTGTAGCAGCTTCAGCCCAACAGGAACCACAAACATTTGGGTTTACTTGAGTTAAAACTTTCCCACAATAATTTGTACCATTAATATTTCTCCAATCCCATGATTTTGGTAAATCTGTTTCTTTTAAGTATTCATGAGGTAATTTCGATTTTATCACATGTTCAACGACTCCATCATATTTTTGGTAACATTTACAGCTAATGGTACTCTTAATCACAGCTAAAATGACAAGAATTGCAGGTGTTAAATTGAAGATCATTTTTAAGCAAATTTCCTCAATGATGCGATAATGTTTTTCCCCATTTTCAATAATGGGGCGTGCACATTGGCACATCTAAACGTTTTCTTTTTCAATTTTCATTTCATAAGAAAGAGAAATTAACTAATGCTTCCACCACCTCCAACAATTTTGACTTTAGGGAGTGAAGACATGGTTGAGTATGAAGTGATGAAGTCAACTTGGCCAAAGGTGAAGAGAGAGGGAAATCAAACGAAGAAGCCCATTGATCCTGTCACTGCTGCTGCACATAAGAAAGAGGTACAAGATAGAATTGGCTTTGACCCGAACAGCACGAAATAGATTCTTTCAAATCTTTCTTTTGTCTTTTATTGTAAATAATTATTCGTTGTGTTGAATTTATCTACTTTCTTTCGTGTAAAAACAATATTGTTACTCAGATCTTTTAACTCAGATTAAGTCCTCCATGCATTCGATGCTTCACTATCAAGATTCTTTTCCCACCATAATAAAGATCCTTTCACTTGTAGTTCTGATGGATCAACATTTGGGATTTTTAAAGCTTCTGTCAAGAATTCTCTGAACTTTGATGTGGATGGCTTATCATCTGTTGCTGCAACCTATACAACAGATACAGTTTGAGATGAAAATAGCAATAACGAATCGATAAAGAAAAATAAAATCTCTTACCACACGGGATCTTTGTTTACCAATATTTAGAATGCATTGATAAGGTTCAGGATAATGACGAAATAATAAACCAGAATAATTCACAATAAATGGTGGTTTCTTTAACGATGCAGCAAATGATTTTGATCTTAATAGATATACTGGCTTGATTTTTGATAAAAATCTATAATGTAATTCACGTTTAGGAAATAACGGTAAACCAAGATCTCCTCTCTATAATCACAGATCCGTCATAGTTAGAGAAAGAGGGGAAGCGGGCGAGAGGACAAAGACTTACCAAGGCATCCAAACCTAAATTAAAAAAGACAATTGGGATATTCGGGTTTAGGCTGTGCAGTCTTTCTAAGTCAGGTAGTTCTTGTGTCGATGATACTAAAGCAACATACATCTCCGTACCAGGTGTCTCAATGATATTCTTTTCACTTGAAGAACGAAAAATTGCAGAAAATATTTGATCTAATGATCCTGCTTGATCAATGGAATCGCCACGAACAGAAGATAAAGTAATATTCTTGTATGGTGTTGCTCGACCAGCATTTGTCAGAGCCGTCATAGCCTGCTTTAACTCAGTGCTATCAGGATATACAATCGAGATTTTACCAAAGTCAGTTAATAATCGACTAAATTCTATTGCCCAACGAGTATTAGAGAGTGAAATATCTTGTGACGATGAGGAGGTTCCTTCTAAGTAGTCAAGGGACAGTGGAGGGAATTCGACTTCCATTAGCTTATAACCATCATTTAATGCTCGACGAACACAGGTTGCTGCTTGATTAACACTTTCGAGGAAAGACTGGGCAGGAATAGTCAAAGTAAATGATCCAGCATCGATTGTTGTGGGTGGAGTTGTTATTGAATTTTTTGGAACACTGGATGGGGTAGACGAAGCCAGAAGAGAGGCTCGTTTGAGCGGTACATACTTGATAGAGGACTGAAAACTTGTTGAAATCAGTATTTGTACAAGAACAATGCTGATAGAGAGCAATCTCGACCACATTCTTGTTCTTGATCAAAATCTTACGTAATTCAATAGACAGCAGCGCTTTGTTTTGCAAAATGGAATCGATATAAGATGTTTACCGAACATTCCATTGTTATTACTTGTCTTTTCTCAAAGATACACAACACTCTTTCTCAAAGCCTTGAAAGGGTATCAGACTTTAGTTACTCAATGGTTATTTATTTAGTTATAGAGAGCAATGATATTTTTTAATACTATGATATAGAACTTTAGATGAGAAGAAGGAATATGATGAGAATCGTCTATCAATACAACAATGGACAACTCAAAATAACAGCCTCGGCCATAATAGAATTACTAACCAAAAATGAGGCAACGAATTACATATCAACACAACAAGCTTTTATCACAATTGTAAAAAAGAGGAATAAAAAGCTAAAGGTAAAGGGAATAACACAATACCGTCAACAAAAACTTATAAATCAGTAGTACTATATATACAAGGACCAATAGAAACAGCGTTAAAACAGCGTTAAAATAGAGAAAAAACAGCTATTCGTCCTTCTTTCCTTTTATGCGCATATTCCATATGCTGATTGGCATCCTACACCACAATAAGGATTTCCAGTGCCACAGTAACCATACTTTGAACAACAAGTCCCTGCGATGCAAGTTTGACCTCCACTTGATACACCGCATTTACCTGTTCCTCCTGCACAATATCCATACGAAGATTGACATCCAGCACCACAATAATTCATATTCTGACCACAATACCCTTCTTCGGAGCAACATAACTGTGGACCATTGCATGGACCGAACTCTGCACCACAGTTTGGGATTGCGGGAGCTTGATTAATATCAATGGTGAAGTCTAAAGTATGAACAACATCAGCACAATCAGTGGTTCCGAACTGACTCATCGCAGTGTAATACTCCATATCGATGAGATAGCCTGTAGTTGGATTGGAATTCCTTGCACAACAGTTACTACAATCACTATTACCACATGTATCAGCAATAAGTGCTGTGAATGTTTTTGTCACTCCTTTACATGTTCCTGTAATAGTAATATACTTATTAGCCCATTTGGTGAAGAAGTTAGCACCGGTTGGATCAGAATTATCATAAAATGCAATCAAGTTATTACTGATAATCGAGGTTAATGAGAATAGAAACAAATATAGGATTGCTACTCTTACCTTTCTACGTACGATAAAGATCGTTGACCAATTGCTGCAAAATTACCTGGATGAGCACAACCATTATAATTCTTACATTCTCCTGTAGGAAAGGTTGGATCATAGTTAGCTTGATCTTTGCAACATCGAGGGTAAGCATTATAATAAGTCCAAGAGGAAGTCGAGGACACAATAGCAGGGCCAAGCTCAGAAACTTCAATGGTCGGACGAGACGAGATTGTGGGTCCGAGACTGATTGATGGTGAAGCAGTGGGAACTGTAGTAGGGATCTTAGATGGAGAGCGGGAAGCACCAGGACTTGGTGTTGGTCTGAGGGTAGGAAAAGTGGAAGGAGTCTTGGTTGTTGGTTCTCGAGTGGGCTTAAAACTAGGTTCAGCAGATGGAGCTTTCGTAATTGGAGCCTTAGTCGGCTTTAACGTAGGCCCATTCGATGGAGATTTTGTAACGGGTGCTTGTGTTGGCCTGGGGCTTTTCGTAGGTTTTACGGTAGGGTCCGTTTTTAAAGGAGTGGGAGATGAAGTCACTTCGACGGAGGGTTCGGCTGTTGTGGGTTGCTCTGTCGGCTCCAATGACGGCTCAGAAACGGCGAACGGTTGAGCGGTTGGCTCATCTGAGGGTCTAAATGTTGGGGAGTCAACGGGGGATTCACTAGGAGTAACAGTCGAAGGAGCAGCGCTGGGAGCGGCAAACGGTTGAGCAGTTGGCTCCTCTGAAGGTATCAAGGTTGGAGATGCAATCGGAGAGTCAGTAGGAGTAACAGTTGAAGGAGCAGCGGTAGGAGTGGAGGATGTAATTGAACTGGAAGTACAAACACCGTAGCCTAACTGACAGCCAGCACCGCAATATGCAGAGGTTGACCCGCAATACCCAGCAGAAGAGCAACACAATCCTTGAGCACAATTTCCAATCCCGCTTCCGCACTTTCCATTTGGGTTTGGGGTAGGAGGAGAAGTGGAAGAGATAGAAGGGGAGACAGCATCACACACACCGTAAAGCGCTTGACAACCACTCCCACAATAGGCGGTAGTGCTTCCACAGTAACCAGCACGTGAACAGCACAGATTGTTCGGACAAGGTCCATACTTAGCTCCGCATTGACCATTCGCCGCAGTTCCTAAGAGAAAGAGATAATTCACAATCCTCCCGAAATCCTAACACGCATACCTATTTTTTTCCCCTCATTGTTTCGTAAAAAGGAAGCGGCTCCTAAAGAATGGAGTCCGGAGAGAATAAGCAGGAAGAAAATGGGACGCATTCGAAAGGAGAAATAGAATATTAGGGTTCCCAATACTCGAGTGATGATAACTTATATAAGTGTAATATGCAATGAAAGTGATTCGAAAGTGAAGTAAGTCGAGAATGAATGAATGAAGTCAATAAAGATCTTTCAGCGGATTCATGCTATTCGTTAACCGTGAGACTTTAACGGACACACGAAACCTTCAATGTATCGCGTCTATTTACAAGAAATAAATATGTGGTGAAACAAAGTATCAGGAACTTGCGATATTATCAAGATCTTCGCCTGATTCACAGCAAAATGTCCACTGTGATATGGAATAATTTTATTTTAAAGATACTCTGAATTTTGATCGATGAGAATTTTTTTCTGTACTATTCCTGTATCTTTTTTATTTAGTTTCAATCGGAATAATAATTTTATTTACTTTAAAAAACTAAAACTCAAAGGGAAATTTTTTAAAAGAAGTAAAGACACGAAATATATCTCAATAAAACCTAAATATATCAAATATCTAACTCCTTCAAAAACATATCTGGAAAGACAATAAAAATACTGCTTTATACAGATTGTTGGACAAAAGAAGCAGGAGCAACCAATTCAAATGATTTCACCTCTCCATTATTTGTAGCACCTTTTGATTCTGTTTGATTAACAGTTATCTTATCATAACTCAAGGTGGTTGATGAACCTACACAAAAGCAGTGATCTTAGAGATGGAAGTTAAACAATGTAAGAATCGAACAAACCTTTCTTATAACAAAAATAATAGAAAAGTCCAGTGAAAATAACCAATAAAATCGCTAAACCAGGAAAGAAAGCGATGTAAAAAATCTCTAAATCAGAGATTTCATTCGTAGAGGATGATGATGTTGCTGAAACTGGTGCAAGAGTCGGTGCAAAGGTGGGCTCAGTATAGACATACGAAGCAGGAGTGATATAACGTATCACACTCCGAGGAGATCCGGACCCAGTAAGATAGATCCCTCCAACACTATTAACAAACAATCCACCTGATGCTACGATACCAGCTCCAAGAGCAGAGTAACCATCGCCAAAGTATGTAGCTACAGCATTCTCTTCCGCCTTACCAGCAATATTAGTGGCAATTTTTGTGACTGGATCAATCATGCGAAGAAGATTTAATCCAGAATCTAAAACATATAAATTAGAATCTTTATCAATTCCAATGCCTGTAATCAGAAGAAAACTTGTGGATGTTGCAGGAAGATTATCACCATTATATGTTCTTCCGAATCCCCATCCATCAAAGTTACCACCAGCATAATACTCAATACTGTAGTCATAATCAGTGGTACGATTATTAAGTTTATAGACCACAGCTCCTGTACTTGTCATACCAATGTATATATTTCCGACTGTATCACCTATGATACCTTCGGGCCAACCAATTTGAGTCTGTCGGGATGTTGGACCAATCTCTGCGGTACCATAATCTCCCGTTCCTACGATTCTATAAATCTTCCCAGCAGCATTAACCTCATAGGCATTACAATTCCAACTATCTGTCAAGTATAGTTCACCGTTAGTATTCATCCACATTCGATGAGGGGTGCCAATACTGGTTGAAGTTGCATCTTCCCCATCATCTGGTTCAAAAGATCCACGATCTCCTGCTACAATGGTCATTGGTGAAGATAGGTTGGTTAAATCAAATCTTCGAATAAGACGATTATTCCTTTCTAACACATACATCTTCTCATCAGTTGTTCCCCACACTTGAATTGGACCATTCAACTTTGAGGTAGTTGGCAAGCCAGTTGCATAACCTCGATTAGAACCGGCTAACGTAGAAATGACGTTAGAAGTTGGATCAATCTTTCGAACCCGATCTTGAGGATCTTGCGAGTCGGTCAAATAAACTGTTCCTTTAGAATCCACCCATATAGGACCAAGAATATCAAAACCAGAAAGATGAGCATCTTCTCCGTCACCATAATAAGAAGACAATCCCCCAGCAATAGTAAAAATCCTTCTCCCAGTGTCTTGACTAGGAAAATGACGATGGAAATAATACAAAGAATAATATTTACTATCATCATAGAAGTATATTCCACCTGTATTATCCGCAACAACTCTTGATTTAATTCTAGGAATTGCTGTTCGAATAGGATCTGCACCGTTAGCAGGTGCCGTAGTAGGATCAACGCCTGTTCCCATTATTGTATGAATAATATTAGTTTGCTTTGAAACTATTCGAACACGATAGTCATCTACAGTGTAAATATTATCGGCTGCATCAATCCATAGATTTGAAATCCGTGGGTGACTTGCAAGGGAAGCATTGAATCCATCACCGTTATATAACTGCAGATCACTTGCGATGGGATCAGGTCCAATTAGGGTGAAACTATCACCATTAAGCTGGAAGAGCACATTATTTGAGATGAAAAACATTTTATTAGAAGAGTCTGAAGCAATTGCGGTAACTCTTCCAATGTCAGTAGTCCTTGCGGAATAAGAGATTCCATGTCTGAAACTACCGCTAACCTCATAGCTCCCTGTTCCCACGATTGTATTTACTTTTCCGTTAACAACCGTACGAATTCTATATGAAGAATCTCCAAAGTAGATTGCACCGACCGAATCGACATATAAAGCGATGGGACCAATGTATGCAACTGTCGCTGTAACATTCTCACCGTTGTATTCTCCGCAATGGTCAATGACTCCAGCAACAGTGACGACTAAAGGATTCGTCTCTGCTAATGATATTTGACGAATAATACAAGAACGTTCCAAGAAATAAAGGTTTCGGTTGAAAGGTCTTGCATCTGCAACAGAGCCGAGAGAAATGTCAAGAGCTCTTCCTGACGGAGAAAAATTGCCTTGAACCCCATTCCCAGCTAAAATTCGAAACTGGTTCGATGTTTTGTCATATTCTTTAATTGCACTAATTTGATTGACTTCATCTGATTGAGTAAAGTATAGTTTGTTGGTCGTGGTATCAATATCATTTAAGACAAGCCCCGTTCCAAGATTCGAACGAACAATTTCGAAATCACTTACATATAAATTTGATGTCATCTTAACACTGTTGGAAATGGGTCTTAATGACCTTTTTGTCAACTCTAATGACCAAAAGTTGACACAAGAAAAATCTTTTTATTGTCAACTTGAAAAATCGATTTCGTTTACCGTCTTATTGGCAAAAAAAAAACGATAAAAAAGAAAATAGATGTGGTGTTGGCATTCAATTTTTCAATTTAAATTTCCTCTAGTAAATCTTCCTAAATCAACATTGTGGATTCTGCTAAGAGCCACTGCTATAAAATGAAGATATCAAGTCGGAACATAACCAAAACAGGGATGTTGACAGTCGGTAGTTTTCCAAAGATCTTTGAAAAATCCGCGTGACAACAACAATTTTGTGCTCACCACATTTTTGGAACAAGAAAGATTCAACAGCTACAGAATGATTGAAGTAATTTTGCAACATCCACAATAAAGAAAGAAGGTGAAAGAAAAACTGGATATATTTCTCATAGCTTTATCTTACATGATATTGACCTTTATACGATCAAACTAGTTTGAAAGCTTATCGAAAACACCACTACAAAAAAAGGAAAAAATAAAAGATTTAATCTAAAGGTGATAAAATTTCTCGAACAATCGCTCCATCCTTCTTATATACTTGCACCACCTAACACAATTCATCATTTCAACACAATCTACACAAAAGGTACGACTTACCATATTCACTGTAGCCACTTCTTCATCATCAACAACAAAAGTTGCCATTAATAATCCAGAATTCGTCAAAGTAGAAGGAGCAATATGACTAATATCAATACGATCGACTTCAAAATGCATATCAGATTCTCCATCTGTATAATCTTGAATCTCTGTTTGACCTAATACTTGAATAATTCTACTATGAGCAGAATCAACAAGTAGTTGAACTTTCCAAAAAGCTGCAACAACATCACGATCTAATTCAAATTTAATATCTAAGGAAAGAGCAGAAGTTACGTCAACTACACGATTTGGGCGAATGGTAATGTCTGTAACATTAACTTGAGGGAAATGATTCTTTTCTTGTTCTTCATCACCATAACTATTCTTTTCATCAGCATAAAAGATTTCTTCATCATCTCCTCCACCATTATTATTGTCACCATCATATCCACCTTTACTTCCTTTTGCAGAAGGTTTAACATCTGATGATGATTTTGAATCGGAATATTTTGAAGACATTTTGTTATCTGAAAAGAAGAAGTTTGATAGTTTCAAAAGAGTAAACACAAACAAACCAAATTAAAAGTATGCAACATGCAGCGCACAGTATACGAAACGTTCGCACAAATTCTAGAAAATAGTACTTAGTATGAAAAAATAATGATAATAATGAGAAAATATGTGTTTAAACTTATAAATGGGACAATGGCATCCTAACAATTTAATGAAAAAAAATTGAACAAACTGAAGGAATAAACCAAGGTTGCAAAAAATATATATATATATAATAACAGCACATGTTCTTGAAAGTTTACTAGACTTTCTTCTCTAAACACGCATTCAATCTGCTTGCAAATTCTTCCTCTGATACCTGATTTTTCGCATGAGAAGCGATTTCCCCTCGAAAACAACCAGGTTTTAATCCTGGCTTTCTGGATGGTTCAAAACCGTCACGAATAAACCATGAATTTCGGCCAATCTGGCCGCAACAGTTCTTATACCCCTTTTGTACTAAAAACGATTCAACAATAGCAGGATAATTAGCTGGTCGAAGGGCAGGATCGACCGATTTTGTTTCCACACAAATGACATCAAATCGAACTTTACTCCAATCTATTGATTCAAGGATCTGCATCTCGGCACCTTCTACGTCTAAGATAAACAGGTTAATATAGTTCACTCTAGCTTCTCGGAAAACTAGTGATAAAGGCAGACAATGAATCAATGAAACTTCTTTGAAAACCTTCCAATCTTTTATACTCGAAAGATCTCCTTTAGGATTACATGCTTCATATATATTATGATGAAATCTTTGTAAAAAATTAGAATTCATGAACTCTAATATCCCTGATGTCACAACATCCTGTGTGACCGCATAATGTAATAATTGTGATGAATTGTTACAAATAGCAGCATTTACACTAAAAGCATTACTATTTTCTTGTTTCATATTCTTTTGATGTCCTGGATTAGCTTCAACTAATATTCTCTTCCAGTCCAGTAAATGCTCCATCCAATATGTCATACTATGGGTCATTGGAGTACCATCTAATGATCCCAATTCTAGAGCAATGCCTCCTCGATATCCCCAAAAAAAGTGATCAATAATATCCACACTTTCTCCGTCAGTTGAACCATGAGCATCTTGCAATGCTGTTTGATAGTAGATCTCAGCTAATTTTGGTGTGAAGGGAAAATCTCTCGAATCAATCATTTGATTCCCGCGATATTTCCCTTCTCGGAAAGGTAAAGGTGCATGAACAACCCATTCCGCCGAACGGTTCTGACTATCACGAAGATGACGAACAGTAGATGCACCTATAAACTTTATCATAGCAGCATATGAAAGAAGGAAAACAATACTCATGATCGTAAATGAGACCATTCTCACTATTAGAATCGATTTGTGGCTGGAGAACCTATCAGCCGCCGCGAATCAAGACAGACAGGTTCGCAATGTAATGCAAATTTATGCAAAGAAAAATATTCATCAATCATCATATAATATCATATAATATCATAGAAATAGATAGAGAAAAGATGAAATTGATCTCAATCACAAATACAGAAACTTCTGTACTTAGTTTATGGATCCATAAAGCTTTGGTGGAAGGTGAAAATGAGGAGATGGTATTGGTTGTGTTTGGTTCTGAATTGATGGATCAAATCACTACAATTCTATTGCAGGAAGGAGTCTCGGTTATTGAAGAAAAGAGTCTGCAAAGTGAGTTTAAAGGTGGTAGGCGGAGTAAAGTTAATACTTCTCAGAGCCCTCCGGAACCTCTTTTGTCTTTGAAGAAGTTCCATTCCCCTAATATCAGATTAACTGCAGCAGTCATCTCCAAGAACTACTCACTTAATAACCTGTCTCAACTTCCAGAGCTGAAAAAACAAGTCCTTGAACCTCTGCTATCTTTACTTTCTTCAACTTCTAAAGTCACTGTAATCAATTCTTCTGAAACCATGGCTCTTGGCACAATAGTTATGCTCGCTGTAACACATCCTCATGTTCAATATACTGCCGAATGCACAACTCCTCTCTCTATTTTCCAACCAAAAGAAGGTGAATTTGAAGTTGTCTTCGCTGGCCACGGAGATTCTGTATCCTCAACCTTAACAGGAAAAGCACTAGAAGCTAAGATCCAAGAAATGCTGACATCTGTTCCTACTATAACATCATTCTCAGAGGTATATCGAGGTTTTCTATTATTTTTTCTTTATTCATTTAAATTCATTTGTTAGGCATCTTTATTCTTTTTAAGAAAGATTATCTTTGCGATTATTAAAGAAAGAGATCATAAACGATCAATCCAAACATTTCAAAATGATATTATTACTCAATTAACTGACTCCACTCAGACAAAAGAAGATGGTTTTGATCGGAAGAGGAAATATGAGCAAGTTTCTGAGTCTGGTGAATTAGAAAATACTCGAAAGGTTGGAAAGATACGATCAGTGAAGAGTTTACCATCTGTTGAAGATGGTTTATCTGTCTTTGAATTCTTTAGTGGGATAGGGTAAGATCGTTCAGACCATCTTTTTAACTCCCATTTGATAAAAAGGATCTTGTTCATAGCGGTATGAGGTTAGCATTGCCGAAGGAAATACGAGGAATTCCTATCAAACATATCACAGCATTTGATATCAATCGAATAGCAAATCAGGTAAATCTTTCTTTCTAATACAATATCTCTTTTTTTTGAATTTAATCGGTGGTTAGTTTTACCAATACAACTTTCACGAAAGAAAGATTGATGGCATTCAAGATAGTCAATTAAAGACTTGTGTGGTAAGATCTATTCTCCTCTCTCTGTGCATCATATAATATGATCTGGAATTGAGTAGATTGAAGCGTTAAAAGCTGAAGATGTCGATGGGAAATGTGATATTTGGACGATGAGCCCTCCATGTCAACCATGTAGGAATACTTCCTCATTGTCCTTCTATTCTTTTAATTTCTAATTTCTATATTTATAGTCACAACTACACGTGGTGCAAATAGAAAAGATCATTTGGATAATCGATCCAAAGGATTGTATCATATTATGCTATTACTTCTTACTATTCAGTAAGAGACATCACCTTTCCATCATCACTCTCACTATTGGACTAAAATTGTTTATATATAGGAAACTTCCTCGTTGGATCGTCTTAGAGAACGTCAAAGGCTTTGTGAACTCTGAAATGTATACATTATGGTTACAAGTGATTCGATCTTGTGGTTATGAGTTTGAGGAATATCTTCTCTCACCTGAAACAGCTGTTGGAATACCTAATGCGAGAAAAAGATATTATTTCATTGCTGAACTAAAGGATTCTACAACTGTTGATTCCCTGGATAACAGGGATAGTTCAGTTCTTTCTAATAACCAATTATTAGATGAATTAGGTCATGAGGATAGACCTGACACTGAAGACGATGCGGGCAAAACCAGTAATGCTATGAAGGATGATGAAGAAATGATAGAAAATGATGTCAACCATGAAGATGAAGAAGAAGTAGAAGAAAGCGGAGAAGCAGGATTGAAATCTGAAGCTGTTCCAACGACCTTTACCTCTTCGACTGTATATCTCAATGAAAATGTGAAAACTCAATTACCTTTAGATGTACAAAGACTTTTCTCTCTTTCTAAGAATCCTTCTTCGTCCAATGAAGCAATTACTTTACGAAAAATCATTCAACGAAGGATTAATGAGAATGATTGGCTACGATTCAATACAATGCCTGAGCTCATCGTTCCTTTGAATATTCTACAAGCATCATGGGCAAAGAAACACTTATCCATTGCTGATTTAGACTCTCAACTGACGTATTGCTTTACCAAAGGATATGGGAAGATATATGATCACTCTGCTGGTTCATGTCTGTTTATCCCTTCACTAACCTCTCAGAGCACTGCTAAAGAGATAGATAGAGCGCAATTAACAAACTATCATCAAATGATTCGATTGTTTCACCCTGAAGAGTTATTAGTATTATTTGGATTTCCTAATGATTATTCTTTTCCATCTATAACATCATCGTTGACTTTATCTCATCAATATGGATGTATTGGGAATAGTGTCAATGTGACAGTGGTTAAGGCTGTCATGCATAGATTATTTCAATAGTATGAGGCTCTTTTTGCAAGGAGTGTTAAATTGAACTATACAACGATACAACGATATAAGATAAAAGAAAGAACTCATTATTTTTATTTCATTAATAGTCTTAAAATGGTTACGCTTTGAGATATATGTTCATCGATGGAGTATCTTGATCACCTTTATAACTCACTCTTCCTTCTCTTGCCTCTTTTATGAATGCTTCAAGTTTCTTACGTGGAATGGGTTTTAATCCTTTCATGATGTCCTCTATAATACTTTCCTTTCCTTGAATCAAATCATTCAAAGTCATCAGTCCCATAGTTTCACACGTGGTGATAGTATCGGGGGCCTGGTGAAATGCTCTTAAGATCGCCGTAAGGGTTGAACTGTTCTTGCCTTTAGTCGTAATCGACTTCGGATCCGAAATCGTCGAGGTTGTTGGTTGTAATGAAGGAATTGACTCTCTTGCAGGTATTTGTAGTGTTTGACGCTGTTGTAATTCTTTTATTTTCCGTTCTTCCTCCTCTGCTGCAACTCGGGCTTCTTGTTCTCTTACCCGAAATCTTTTCAGTCGTTCCTGAGCTTCCCATATCTGTTTTTGTAAAATGTCTCCCGCACATGCAACTCTTACGATGTCATTAGAGATCGCATCAGATTTCCCCAATTCATGTGATAAACTGTTCAGAGTTGACTTTGATTCTTGATTTCTTCTTTCAGGGAAAACATCATTCTGTCTAACTTCCATCATATCCTCATATTTAGGAGTGATGGATCCTCGCTTTATCTCTGGAGTC